>WBNM01041265.1:40756-57813 GCA_013399055.1 Ramphastos sulfuratus
TGGTGTCAGTGCAGGCATTTGGGGTTCCAGCACACTTGTGGTGTCAGTGCAGGCATTTGGGGTTCCAGCACACTTGTGGTGTCAGTGCAGGCATTTGGGGTTCCTGCACACTTGTGGTGTCAGTGCAGGCATTTGAGGTTTCTGCATTTCTTCAGTGTGAAACATGGTGTGGAATCCTACACCTGAACATCCTCCTTGATGCCTGGACAGCCTCCCTGGTTTCCAGCTCCAATGCTTTCTGCTTGTGAGGAAAAGATGTTTTTACTAAATTTGATGCCCACGAGCTGACCCCAAGGTCTAACATGTTCTTTCCTTTTCACATATCAAAGCAATGAGCACCTTGGTAGCTCCGTTCTGCTGTCAGGGACACCCATACAAGTGCATGGTGTCCATCTTACCTCTTCTCTTGCCCAGATTGCCCTGGTCTGCAGACATATCACAGTGCCAGGCTGCTGATTTTCTTCATACTGTTTGAAGCAAATAAAGCTGATGAAGCCAGTGAGTACAGATCACAGGAACTGAGGGGCTGAGGCCATCCTTTCCTCCATTAATCATGGGAATGGCCTTAGGCTCAGTGAACTTAAAGGCTTCATTTAAATGGCAGTGATCGCATCATCTGTTTATAAATGTTACTGATTTGTGTGCAGCTGTGGTCAGGTAAGTCTCTGTTAGGAACAGATTCTATTAAACCTAAAGAAAGGTACCAGTGGTATTCAGGCAAACATTATTGGTTGGGGTTTATTTTATTCAGTTTTATCTCATTTGGGTTTGTCTGGAAAATAATTACAGAGGGACTGTTCTGCAGTTGGGCTCCTGAACATGGTAGAGAGTTGCTGGGCAGGCTACTGCCCATCTTCCCAGGCTTTTGAAATGGAAGAGGTTTCAAACTGCATTTGAAAGAACTCCAAATGAGTTCAACCTTAAGAGGTTTTAAGGATGTGGGTCCCTTGGGGTAAATTAAATGCATCAGATACCAATTGCTGGCAGCTGTGTTTAAGGGTGCTGGCTGTTGGTCTTTGTGGGCCTTGTGTGTGGAGAGAGGGAGATCTTCCACGCTGCTTTTTCTTCCATGCTACCTTTTTTTTTTTTTGCATGTGTTAGAAGAAATTTGGAATCTGCTATTTATGGAAAGGGACTCTTGTTTGCTAGCTGGGCAGGATGGGGCATTGCTTAGAGTGTGGCCCCAGGGCTGGCTTTGCATTTGCATGGGCTGCCAGCTCAGTGGTCACCCTGGCAGAGATGAAAAGCATGGCTTTGAAAGGCAGCTCTTCCTCCCGTTCCACTGAAGGCAAAGAGAGAGGGCGAGGGAGGAAACAATTAGATGGGTCACCAGGTCAAGATCAGGAGCGTTTGGAGTTGATGAAGGGCAGAGCAGATTGGTGCTGGGTCACTGAAGAGAGAATGAAAAGAGTAGGGGTCTGTTGCCTGGCAGAAGTAGCGGTGTGAAAATTCTAATGCAGCCGAAAGGTTGAGAGTGGCAAATGAATTTTGGTCATCTGTACTGCAAACAGATAGAGCCTGAGGGAGAAGGAGAGTGTATGGAGAATGAGCTGCATATGTTTAAAGTGGGAAGGGTGCAGAAGGAGGGATGCTAAAGTTGAAGCCCAACTTAAGTAGGTCATAAATCCAGCTGCTATGCACCTGCTGCCCATGACCATGCTGTTATGAGATAGACTGAGCTACCTGGACCCTCTTGGTGGACAGCAAAGTAATGAAATGAAGGGATGGGGGCAGGGACATTGGCAGAGCTCAGCTAAGCTTTTGATAATGGACCATACAAAAGACTAACCTCTGAGGTCACCCAAAGCAGCCTGGGGGTGGCCTGCATTCTCTGCTGCTGCTAACTGCCCTCTCTGCCTTTCCCAGTCATTCGGGCCAAAGTGAAGGAGGTGAAGACTAAATGTCACGATGTCACTGCGGTCGTGGAAGTAAAGGAGATCCTCAAATCTTCCCTGGTCAACATCCCAAAGGACACTGTAAACCTTCACACAAACTCTGGCTGCCTGTGTCCACCTCTCAGCGCCAATGAAGAGTACATCATTATGGGCTACGAAGACGAGGAGCGCTCCAGGTAGCTCTTCCTGCACTGCCCTTCGAGCCTGCCTGCTGTCCCTTGCTGCACTTCACAGCCACCAGGAAAGGGAAACTTGGTGGTACTCTCTGTGCATCTCCTTAGCATAGAATCATAGAATCATAGAATGGAAGGGCCAGAAGGGACCTCAAAGATCATCTAGTTTCAACCCCCTACCCTAGGCAGGGACACCTCCCACTAGTACAGGTCACTCAAGGCCTCGTCCAACCTGGCCTTGAACACCTTCAGGGAGGTTATGGAGCACAGAAGACCTCCAGGGAGGTTGTGGAGCACAGAATCACTGAACGTGATCAAAGATCAAGCTCAGTGAAGATCAAGCTCAAAGATCACGTTCAGTGCTTCTATGATCCACAAGCTCCTTGGGCAACCTGTGCCAGTGTCTCACCACCCTCACNAGTGGTATTCAGAGAGGACAGGGCTCTCTGCAGGCACAGACACCTTACTCTTGCCTTGTGCCTGCCTGCTGACAGTAACTGCTTTGCTCTGCTGTGCAGGTTACTCTTGGTGGAAGGCTCCATAGCTGAGAAGTGGAAGGATCGTCTTGGGAAGAAGGTCAAGGTAAGGAAATACCTCACCAAAAGCAGGAAGGTGCAGATAACTGTGAGAGGTCTTTGCGAAGTAAGGGAAGGAAATCCATGTACTGATCCCAGGTAATGAATATCAAGTGTCACCTATCAGTTTGCTCTGTTACTTGCTTAGAAATGCCTGTGAACAAACTGAATGTTGAGGATTCCCCTTGCTTACTGCAGAGGGGGTTGGGCTGGATGACCTTTGGAGGTCCCTTCCAACCCAAACCATTTTATCAAAGGATCTGTGGAGTAACCCCAAACTAGAGCAGTGTGCCAGCAATCAAAACCTCTGGCTCAGAAAAAGAGAGCTTTACAGATGTTCTCAAAGTCAGACTGACCCTGGTCAAATGTGACATTCTTTAAACACAGCTCTCTTACCAAGTCTTATGGATTAGCAACTATTTTATATTTGGCTTCCTGGCTCAGATGAGGCAGATGTTGAGGAAGTCATGGCAAAAGTTCTTTACTCTGAGGGTGCTGGAACACTGCAACAGGTTGCCCAGGGAGATGGTTGTGGCCCCATCCCTGGAGATATTGAGGGTGAGGCTGGACAGGGCTCTGGGCAACCTGATCTAGCTGAGGCTGCCCCTGCTGAGTGCAGAGGGGCTTGGACTGGATGAGCTTTGGAGATCCCTTCCAGCCTGAACCATTCTATGATTCTATAAAGGCAGTTGGAAGCCATGAGCTCAAAAGCAAGCCATATATATAAATATTGTGCAGAAATATATAAATATTGTGCAGAACTTCCTCCTTATGTCCAACCTACATCTCCCCTGCCCAAGCTTCAAACCATTGCCCCTTGTCCTATCACCACAGGCCCTTCTAAACAGTTCCTTCCCAGCCTTCAGCCTGTAGGCCCCCGTCAGATATTGAAATGTAGGTCTGAGGACTCCCCAGAGCCTTTTGTTCTCCAGGCTGAACAGCCCCAATTCTTTCAGCCTATCTTCAAAGGAGAGTTGCTCCAGCCCCCTGACCGTCTTGGTGGCCTTCATCTGGATCCTCCTGGATGCAAGAGGTCCATGTCTCAATTGTGTTGGGGGCCCCAGTGCTGGACACAGCACTCCTGAGTGGAGCAGAGGGATGGAATCACCTCTCTTGACTTGCTGGCCACACTGCTTTGGATGCAGCCCAGGTGTGATTTGCATTCTGGGCTGCAAGTGCCTGTTAGAATCATAGAATCATAGAATGGTAAGGTTGGAAGGGACTTCAAAGATCATCCAGTCCCAACCCCCTGCCATAGGCAGGGACACCTCCCACTAGTACAGGTGGCTCAAGACCTCATCCAACCTGGNTGTGGGGATGCTGGAACTCTGGAGCAGGCTGCCCAGAGAGGTTATGGAGTCTTGATCCCTAGAGATGTTCAAAACCTGCCTGGACATGTTCCTGTGTGACCTGCCCTAAGTGGTCTCATGCTTTGCAGGCCAGTTGGACTCAAGGATCTCTGGAGGTCCCTTCCAACTTCTAGCATTCTGCGATTCCATGATCATCACAGAACTTTAGAGGCTGGAAGGCACCTCCAGAGATCATCCAGTCCAACCCCCTGCCAAGGCAGCATCACCCAGGGCAGTCCACACAGGAAGGCATCCAGGTGGGCTCTGAAAGTCTCCACAGCCTCTCTGGGCAGCCTGCTCCAGGGCTCCAGCACCCTCACTGTACAGAAGTTTCTCCTCGCGCTGAGCTGAAACCTTCTCTGTTCCAGTTTGTGTCCATTGCTCCTTGGCTTGTTGCTGTGCACCACCCAAGAGAGCTTGGCCCCCTCCACTTGACCCCCACCCCTCAGCTATTGACAGACACTGATCAGATTCCCTCTCAGCCTTCTCCTCTCAGGGCCCTCAGGCTCTCTCCATAGGGAGCTGCTGCAGGACCATGGAATCACTCTGGTCGGAGACCATCGAGCCCAGCCATTACCTGGCTCCACCAAGCCTGCCGCCGGACCACGTCCCTCAGCGCTCCTGCCTCTTTTTCATCTCCTGCGATCTCGTTTGTAATTGTCTCCCCTTTTGCCTCCGCAGCGCTGGGATCAGAAGCTCCGCCAGCTGGGGAAGGCAAAGGCGGAGGCCGGGCACGGCGAGGCGGCCCCGAAGGCGGGCAAAGGCGGCGGTGCCCGGCAGGCTCGCAGCTAGGTGCGGGGCGCCCGACGGCGACGCGCGGTGGGGACTGTCCAGCGAGACTCCGCTGCGGGAGCAGAGGAGGAATTGCACTATTGCACGTTTATTCTATTGTTTACTGCGGGATCGTGGGTGTAGCTTATCATGGCTTTTATCCTCCCTCTTCTTGGGTTTGCCTTGGTTTCTTCCAGATGGGTGCAACATCTGGAAATAACTTTTTTTTCTTTCTTTGTTTTTCTGTTACTAAGAACTGTAGGAAACTGCCCTCATGAGGTGGAGAAAGAAAAAGACGTGTTACATTGACCATTTTAGCTCCTGAGCCTTCTTAGGGAGAAAATCCTGCAAACAGGAATGAGATCTGGCCAAGGGCATCACTTAAAGTCACGCCTTGCTTACTGGCTTCTCCCTTCCACTCTTTCTGGGCTGCTGTTTGCCAAACTCCCCTCAACACAGGAAGGTTTGAAGTGTCTGATTTTTTTTTTTTTTTTTTATTCTGAAAAATGTAAAGGAATTCTGCTAAGAGAATGATTTCCATCAGTACACCTTTGTTAAGCCTTAAAAATAAACCACTTGTGTAAGCCTTCAGAGATCTCCTGCAGTAGCCCTGTTGTGCTTGTACACAGGGGACCTGGATTTTCCCAGTGCTCTGCACCTTGCAGGGAAGGTGTAGACCACAGAATGGTCTGGCTTGTAAGGCACCTCCAAACCTGATCCAGTCCAATCCCCTCTGCACTCAGCAGGGGCATCCTCAGCTAGATCAGGTTGCCCACAGTCCTGTCCAGCTTCACCTCAAATATCTCCAGGAATGGGGCCACAACCATGGGACCTGATGTACAATTTATTTCCCCTCTTATAATAGGAGGGTTTTTTTCCCCCTCCCTTTTCCTTCTTTTCTCTGCTGAGGTGTAGGAGTAGACTGACTTCCCAGGCCTGCTTCTCAGTACAGGTCTGCACTTTATCCTTTGGATTTTGTGGTGTTATTCTTAAATCTGTGCCTACACAAACAAGCGTTCATTTCGCTGACATATTTTGATGCTCAGTAAAATATGTCCAATAAAAGGATTGTAGTTGCCAACACAGACCTTTTCTCACTTCTGAACCAGTGTCATTTGTTATAGTCCTGTTGAAAACACAACCAAACAAAAAACACTTCATTTTTTTTGGTGCTCCTATCGACTTCTCTGCAGACAGTTACAAGATACTTGAGCTGAGCTTCTCCGTTCCTGTTCTTCCATACTCAAAAAGAGATTCATAGGTTGCATGAGAAGGGAACTCAAAACTCATCTTGTCCAACCCCCCTGCAGGCAGCAGGGACACCTCCAGCTAGAGCAGGCTGCCCAGGGCCACAGCAAGTCAGAGCTTCAGTGTCTCCAGTGACCTCCCTGCAGGGGAGTTGGACAAGAGGACCTTTGAGGGTCCCTTCCAACCCAATTTGCTCTGTGATTCTGCAATTCTTACCAATTTGATGACAGGAGAGAATTTTGATCTTCCCTTTTCACCTGCAAACTACATGAGAGTTGTGGCCAATCCCTCACGAAAGCTTGAGTAGCTCTGGGAAGAGTGCTCCACAAGCATTAGCAGCATTGGCTTGTTTCCTTTCAGAAGGAGTTGGGTTGGGGCAAACCAAGCAGTGGTATAGGCTGGGCAGTGCCTGGCTTGAGAGCAGCCTTGAAAAAAAGGCCTTGGGGATGCTGGTGGATGAGAAGCTCAACCTGAGCCAGCAGTGTGCACTTGCAGCCCAGAGAGCAACCAGAGCCTGGGCTGCATCCAGAGCAGTGTGGGCAGCAGGGCCAGGGAGGGGATTCTGCCCCTTTGCTCTGCACTGCTGAGACCNCCCCTCAGGAGTTGTTTAATGCCAGGCTGGATGAGGCTCTATGCAACCTGATGTGGTGTGAGGTGTCCCTGCCCATGGTGGTGGGGGTTGGAACTGGATGGTCCTTGAAGTCCCCTCCAGCCCTGACAGTTCTGTGGCTCTGTGAGTTTGTTTGGAGACAGCAGCAGAAGCTTGTACAAGGCAGGCAAACAAAGCAGCGTGGGACAGGCAGCTTGTGACTTGTGGCCAAGGTGATTATTTCACAGGGTGATGCACATAGCTACATGTGCCCAAGTGTCATGGGGTGTAGAGAAGGGTGGATTGGAGCTGTGCCTTTCCCACATCTGACTTGTGTTAGTCCAGAGGAAAATACGCAGCTTAAAACCTCTGTGGGTCATCAGCCTGAGATGTTGCTTGTCAGGAGGCAGCCTTGCCTTCAGCAGCTCAGCACACCAGCAGGCAGGAGGAACAAACACCAAAACTGCTTAGTCACAAGCAACCTCTCCAGCTCCTGGCAGGGGCTGACTTAGGGTTTTCCTAAATCTGCTCTGCACATGTTGGCAATGGCAGGAGAAGAGGGGAGGTGGGTTTCAGCCTGCCTGTGGTCATTTCTCTTCCCTTACCGTGCCTGGATGGTGAGAACAACTTTCACATTCATGCTAATGAGAAGAGCACAGTTCAGCTGGAGGGGACTGCAGTGGGCAGCTGGAGGCCTCCTGCTTTCAGAAGTCTTTGTTCAGAGCAAAACGCCAACTCGAACTCCTCGGGGGTGTGGGATGGTGGCAGGGGGCAAGTGGAAGATGTCAGCGGTTTTAAAGGGAGCAGAGGATATCACACAGGCTGTGCCACAGAGCTCAGCTGGAACTGGGGGGAGGAGGTGTTAACAGGGTTACAAAATGGCAGGGGTCAGAAGGGACCTCTGGAGATCATCTAGTCCAACCCCCCCTGCTAAAATAGGTTCACCCAGAGCAGGGTGCAGCCTTTATAAGGCTTTTTCTATGCTTCTGGTGTATTGAGGCTGAGAAAAGCATGGGCTGAGTGTAGTACCAGTGGCTGGGTGAGAGATGTCTGCTCTGAGGTACACCCTGGCCAAATCCAGTGCCTGCTGGGAACAGCTTTGGGCGCTGCCAGCACTAGTCTCAGGTTCCCTTGTATGTGGCTGCTCTCCTGTAAGATGCAAATATCTTACCTTACAGGGTTTGTATGTTGGGGTTTAGGCAGCCAAGTCACAAGGTAGTAAGAACGAATGAACAAATGAATATTATGTGCTAGAAAGGTAATACAGCTGCTAACAGGTAAATCCAGCTGTGCAGGAGAGCTCTACTGACTACTATTCCCTTTCTATCACACGAAGTAACCTCAGCCCACCCCAGCTGGTAGCATTTGCTGGTGGTGCAGTCTTGATAGCCTGTGGAGCATGTGAAGTTGGGACCTTTGCCTTGCCTTCCCTCTTGCTGGCAGTGCCACTGTGTAACCAAAAGGAGAAAAAAGGCCTTGGCCTTGTCCATGATATCCATCAAAATGTTTAAGACCAGGCTTTGAGCAACCTAGTCTACTGGGAGCTGTCCCTGCCTGTGGCAGGTGTTGGAACTAGATGGTCTTTCAGGTCTCTTCCAGCTCAAGCCATTCTCTGATACAGGACAGCACAAGAGCTCTGCAGGAGGTTGCTTAATCAGCCCTTCTGCCAGCCATGGAGGTGGGATTTCCATTCCCTCCATCCCTGGAGATACTCAAGGTGAGGCTGGACAGGGCTGTGGGCAACCTGATCTAGTTGAGGCTGTCCCTGCTGAGTGGGGTTGGAGCTTCGGAGTTTCCTTCCAGCCCAGCCCATTCTGTGATCCTATGATTCTACACTACAGTTACTTGATTCTTGTTCACTTTGGGCAGTGGAGTTGGAGCATGCATAGGTGAAGGCTGTGGTGGCTGCTGTCTGCTGCAGGTGAGCCATGGCCAGCATGCTCTGTGCACTTGCTTTCTTTCTCAGGATTGCTAAGGATGACATCAAAAATCGACGTGTCCAGAAAGCTGTCTGCAACTGCCACACACTGCAGCATTGCTGCAGAGGCACAGTCAAACAAAAAACCTGCTTGGGCTTGACCCTCTTTGTCAAAATGTTCCTGTTTGGACTTGTTTGTTTTAGGGGGAAAAGGGCTTCTTTCCCTGTAGGTTTCTTGGGAAAGATGTATTTTCCCACCTCTCTGAACTGTCACCCTGATGACTTCAACCCTCCTGAGCACTGACTTACTTAGTGTCCAGTTCTTCCCACACTTCCCAGCTCCTGGAGAGCATCAGCTGAGGCAACAAAGCTGAGGCTTCCTTGCAGAAGAGAAACACACAGAGAGGCAGACGTCACAGCCCTGCCTGGGGCAGTAGCTGTTCTGATGGGCAGCTTCTCAGTGGTCATGAAATAGAGCAGAGGAAGATGTAGGAAATCCTGAGGCTGAGTTTCTCCGTCAGCAATTCCCTGTGAATGAGTCTGGGTTATCCAGTGAAACCTGAAAAATGACCTCAAGCCAGCATTGATGGAGCTCTCTGTTGCAGACCTAAACTGGCCATGGAAAACCAAGTAACTGTTTCATTCATAGAGCAGCAGGAGATGCCTAAAATGAGGCTCAAATTAAGCCCTGCCACCCGGGAGAGGTGATTAGTTCAGAAATAATCCCATGCTGGCAGGCAGAATCACAGCATCACAGAACTTTAGAGGCTGGAAGGCACCTCCAGAGATCATCCAGTCCAACCCCCTGCCAAGGCAGCATCACCCAGGGCAGTCCACACAGGAAGGCATCCAGGTGGGCTCTGAAAGTCTTCACAGCAGGAGACTCCACAACCTCTCTGGGCAGCCTGCTCCAGGGCTCCAGCACCCTCACTCTAAAGAAGTTTCTCCTCATGCTGAGCTGAAACCTTCTGTCTTCCAGTTTATGTCCATTGCTGTGCACCACCCAAAAGAGCTTGGCCCCCTCCACTTGACCCCCACCCCTCAGCTATTGACAGACACTGATCAGATCCCCTCTCAGATTTCTCCTCTCCAGCCTAAACAGCCCCAGGGCTCTCAGGCTCTCTCCATAGGGAGATGCTCAAGTCCCCCACTCACCCTCGTGGCTCTCCACTGGACTCTCTCCAGCAGGTCTCTGTCTCTCCTGAACTGGGGAGCCCAAAACTGGACACAGTATTCCAGGTGTGGTCTCAGCAGGGCAGAGCAGAAGTGAAGAAGAACCTCCCTAGCCCTGCTGGCCACACCTTTCCTGATGCCCCTCAGGATGCCATTGGCTCTCTCTTGGGCACAAGAGCACATTGCTGGCCCATACAGAACTTGCTGCCTACTAGCACTCCAAGGTCTTCTCCATGCAGCTGCTCTCCAGCAGGGCAGCCCCAGCCTGTACTGCTGCCTGCTGTTGTTCCTCCCCAGATGCAGGACCCTGCTCTTGAGATTTGCCTTTCCCCAGCTCTCAGCCTGTCCAGGTCTGGTTGGATGGCAGCACAGCCTGACAGGGCTGCTTTGGGCCAGCCAGCTGCTGTCTCACCTGCTGTGGGGCTGGAGGTCTTCAGTGAGTGATAACGAAGAGAGATGGGGCTGGGGCTGGGGCTTGGGCTGGGGTGTCAGGATGAAAGCAGCAGAAAGTACCTGTGGCTCTGCTCTCATGCACCTCTGCCAAGTGATGTGCTCTGAAAAGCAGGCAGTGCCCTGTGGTCTGTGCTCCTGGGGCCAGGCACACACATGGACAGCAGATGCTGAGTTCTTCACTCTGGTGAGTACTCATGGCAGTGAGAGGGCGACTGAAGTGCTGTGCAATATCTGTGCAATGACTGAGGCTCTCCAGGAGCTTCAGGTGGTGCTGGGGTGTTAAAAGGGTCAGGATCCCCTAGATGTAATAACAGGTTACTGTGTGCCTAAAGCTAGCATCATAGCATCACAGGTCACTGGTGGGATTGAATGCAGCTGTCATCAGTAGAACCATGGAATGGGCTGGGCTGGAAGGGACTTCCAAAGCTCATCCAGTCCAAGCTCCCCTGCAGTCAGCAGGGACAGCCTCAGCTAGAGCAGGTTGCCTAGAGCCTGCCTAGCCTTGCCTTCAATATCTCCAGGCATGGGGCCACTACCACCTCCCTGGACAACCTGTTGCAGTGTTCCAGCACCCTCCTGGTGCAGAACTTGTTCCTCCCATCCAATCTCAATCTGCTCTGCTCTAGTTTGAAGCCATTGCCCTCGTCCTGTCCCTGCAGGCCTTTGCAAACAGTCTCTCTGCAGCTTTCTTGTAGCCCCTTCAGGTACTGGCAGGTTACCTAATAGGTGTCCCCGGAGCCTTCTCAAAGCGTGGGATAACCAAAGGCTTCTCCATCCCATCTCCCTGCGGGCTCTGTGGAGCAGTTCCTGGTCCCCTGCTCCCCCTTGCTGGTGTTGCCTTCCTGCTTCCCAGGCCAGGCAGAGCCTTCACCCTGCTGCCCTCGTTCACACATCCCATCTGACATTTCCTGAGGGCTTCCTCTCTGATGCAGGCTTCCCTCCTGTTCCCCGCTGGGTGCCAGGCCTTCGTTTCCCCTTTCAGCTCTCCCTTTCTGCTTTCTTGTGGCTTTCTGCCCTGCTCCCCCCTGCCGGCTTCCTGGCTGCTTATCTCCCTTTCTTCCGCTCATTGTTCCCTGTCCCTGCAGCTGGAGCCCAGCCTGCTGCCGCTGCCTGATGAATACCAGCCACATTTGCTTCCTCCCATCACCTTGTGTCCCATTTCAAGGTGGTCTGTGGGGGTCAGCTGCAACAAGAGTTGCCCAGTCTTCAGGGAATTTGAGCTCTTGGTCCACTGTTGCCCCTGTGGCAGCCCTCATGCCAAATGTCAAGTTTCTGCCCCAGCCCAGATTGGCAGGAGCTGCCGAGAAGGAGGCCTCCTCTGCTCCTTCTTGTCTGCTCCTTCTCCTCTGCATGGGCAGACAAAGGATTCTTCCCTCACTTTGCCCCTGGAAATGACTGCATCTGAAACCAGAGCAAAACAAGGCAGCCCCAGCCCCCAAGCAGCTGATATTTCCTATTTCAGGCTGTCCAGCTCTTGGGTTGCTAAACATCCCAGCCCAGGGCTGACAACTTGGCAAGGCAGAGCTGGACGCAACCAGGAGAAGTATTGGGCAGCCTTAAACACCAGGAGGTGCGAAGGCCTTCAGCTGATCTCTAAGCCCTGCATGACACATTGCCCAGCATGGCCAGCTTCTTCTCCAGCACAAAGCACAGCACAGGATGTTCTTAGCATGCTGCTTAAGGAATGAAAACAAACCCAAGGGCTCTTGCCAGTGGACTCTCAGTCCATGGCTTCAGCACGTTCGCTCTTGTTTAACATCACAGCGCATCTGGAGCTGGCAGGAGAGCAGCCTCTGGACAGGGCTGGGGAGGTTATTCAGCCTACAACTCTGCTGCAGAGAGGTTCTCATCCATCCAGCGTGTGGCTGCTGTAGGCTGTCAGGTAGGGATAGGACTGGGGGGGATAGATCCAAGCTAGAGGAGGGGAGATTGAGATTGGATATTAGGAAGAAGTTCTTCCCCATGAGGGTGGTGAGACACTGGCACAGACTGCCCAGGGAGGTGGTGGAAGCTTTATCCCTGGAGGTGTTGAAGGCCAGGCTGGATGTGGGCAAGCTGATCTGGTGTGAGGTGTCCCTGCCCATGGTAGGGGAGTTGGAACTGGCTGATCCTTGAGGTCCCTTCCAGCCCTGACAGTTCTGTGATTCTATGATTCTAACTGTTTGCTATCAACTGGAACCCAAAACACTCTTGTGCCTTCCAGCTATGTCTGGAGGTGCTTCAGAAAGCCCAGAAGTGCAGTTTTACCCCAAAGATCAGACAGGCTTTAGTCCTTTCCCCTGCTGACAATCACAAAGTAGATGGGAAGCGAATGCTGATGTCCACATTCCTTAACTCAAAGGTCTTTAATCCTTGAATTTTCAGGATGAATCCCGGGTGACCCTCCCTTTTCCATTGTAAAGCCTGATGACTGTTTGACTACCTTCAGCTAAACTTCTTTTCCTTTTCGTTTGATGTCCCTCCCCTGATCTGCATCTCCATCTTTCTGAGAATTTAGATGTCCCTGGAGCTCGATTTACATTTGTAACAGAGGCTTTGTGAGGCCTCCTGGGGAATACTGCGATGAACCCAGCAGTGAGTAGGTTTCAGGGGGCTTTACTATGCCAGCCCAGGCGCTCAGAGCTGAGGGCTTGCCATTGCCTGTGCCTCTGGGACCAGCCAGATGTTTGGCTCCAGGAGGGTTCATTTGTCTTCCTTGGACACTGCTTGTCAGGGAGGGGGAAGTTTCTGCAGTGCTCTGTGAATGAGATGAACAGAAATCGTGGGGAGTCTCTGAGCATCAGCGGCACAGGACTGATGGGCATCCGATCTGCTTTCCAGACACTGCAGTGCCAGGAAAGAGAGGCTGGACTTTGTTGCTTGTCCCAGTCAGCACTTGGGCCTGCCTGTAAGTCACCCTCTGCTCTGAAGGAAACCCTTCACCCCCCGCTGCTGTACAGTAGTTTGCAAGTGACGCCAAGACCCATGGTATCCCCTGGAACCACAACTCCCTTTGAAGAACTCCCCCGTTCCAAAAAGCAAACTCAATGTGCACCCTAATGTCTGCCCAAAGCTTTTCCTCCTGCTAACTGACCTGAATATATCTGAATTACAGAGCAGGTTTTTAAAGGTCACAGTTTCAGCAAGGAAGGAGTTAACCTTTTCTGCCCAGGAGCAAGGAAATTCTTTGTTTTAGTGCAGGCATTTTTGCAGGGTTAGAGGGCTGGGGAATGAATTCATACCCTCCATGAGCTAGAAGAGGGATGCACATCTTTGCAAACAGATTTGCCAAAGGCAAGCTTCCAAAGGAGCCAGCAGACATCTATTTCACTCAGCTGGATTGCAGAGTATTTAGCTTCGGGAAGGTCAGGAGGGAAAGGCAAACATCAGGGTGTTTTTGGCTCTGCCAGCATGCTCATGGAACACCTATTAAAAAGACAGCCTTCCCTGCACTGCTCTTGCTCCCTCCTCCCTCCCCAGCCAAAGATATCATCAGAGGATGGTTTGGGCTGGAAGGGACCTCCAAAGCTCATCCAGTCCAACCCCCTCTGCACTCAGCAGGGACATCCTCTGCTAGATCAGGTTGCCCACAGTCCTGTCCAGCCTCACCTTGAATATCTCCAATGTTGGGGCCACTACAACCTCCCTGGGCAACTTGTTCCAGTGTTCCAGCACCCTCATGGTGCAGAACTTGTTCCTCACATCCAATCTCAATCTGCTCTGCTCTACTTTGAAGCTATTGCCCTCATCCTGTCCCTGCAGCCCTTCGCAAATAGTCTCTCTGCAGCCTTCTTGTAGCCCCCTTCAGGTACTGGCAGGTCACTATTAGGTGTCCCTGGAGCCTTCTCTTCTCCAGGCTGAACACCCCCAGCTCCCTCAGCCTGTCCTCAGAGCAGAGCTGCTCCAACCCCCTGAGTATTTTCATGTCCCTCCTCTGGACCCTCCCCATCAGGTCCATGTCCTTCCTGTGCTGAGGGTTCCAGTGCTGGATGCAGCACTGCAGGTGAGGTCTCCCCAGAGCAGAGCAGAGGGGCAGGATCCCCTCTCTCCATCTCTGGCCATGCTGCTTTGGATGCAGCCCAGGCTGCCCTTGGCCTTCTGTGCTGCAGTCTCACACTACCTGCTTCTGTCCAGCTTCTCCCTCACCAGCACCCTCAAGTCCTTTTCCTCAGGGCTGCTTTCTATCACCTCCTCCCCAGCCTGTACTGACAGTCAGGGTCGTTCTGAACTGCACTTGCTCTTGTTGAACCTCATGAGTCCAGCTGCTCGTTCTCCTAAGGACACCAGGGAACCCTGCAGGCAGCAGAGTCCAAGGAAGTCTGAGCTTGTGAACCACCAAACAACACAGGGGATCTTTGCCATGCTTCTGGGGGCAAATCTAAGGGTTACTGCAGTGGCAACAGCATCAGGAAAGGGAAACCAGTTGCTAGAGAGCTGCCTCCTTGTCTTCTGCTGCATGAACTGATTGGCTCATCTTGGGCATCTCACCTCTGACTGCTTGCTTAACCAAGGCAGAAACCTAGCAGGGGCCTACCATTGCCATGTGTGGTGGTTTAAAGCCAACCCTCTAGGCTGGTTTAAAGGCATGAACAAGAAATAGGAACATTCTGGGCGTATTTGAATAAAAGGTAGATAACATAGGGGATTGGATGCCAAAGGAGAACAATGGATAGGTGTGGTGGAATTGGCAGGAAATACCACGTTGGGGGCGACCAGAATGTTGGAGGTGACCAGAATGTTGGAGGTGACCAGAATGTTGGGGATCATCAGAAGCTGCAGAACCACATGACGTCGGGGATCGCTAGGTGTGGGGGGATGGATGATGTGAGGAGGGGTGACCACGACACCAATGTGGTGCATCCAAGATCACCCCTTTACTGCACCAAGTCAGCATGGACTTGTACAGGATAGACTGCCTGGTCACACACTCTATGCTTTCTCTCCTCGGTTACAGGCAGCGCTCTTCTCTGAGCTGTTCCCAGGCACACACTGATAAAGAAAGGCCTTCAATACTGTCACTGTCAGGCACCCTGTTTTGCTAAGCTACATCCTTGTTTACATAACTACCTCCTTATCTTGAATGATTCCCAGCACAGAGCACTGCTGCAGGTGGCAGTCCTATGAGACCCAACAGGTAGGTCTGTGTCATTGCACTGGGTTGTTGATGGGTATACAGTGTGCTGCACAAGCTGTTCTGCCTCCCTTCTCTCTTCTTCCCTCTGGCTGCTGCCTGGCTCCTGCCCTGCACATGGCCTTGCCCACCTTGGCTGAGGCTCTTATGGCTGAGAAAGTAGCAGCAGTGGGCCTGACTTCTCTCTCCCTTATAAGGGGAGGGGTGGTGGGAGAGAAATTTCACTTTTCCCCTGCCCAAGAGCATCTTGATGTTATTTCTGAGTTGTAAATATGTGTAAATATATTTTATAGAANTCAGATCATCTTTGTGGCCCTTCTCTGGACCCACTCCAACATTTCTATGTCCTTCCTGTGCCGGGGGCTCCAGAACTGTACAAAGTACTCCAGATGGGGTCTGAGGAGAGCAGAGTAAAGGGGGAGAATCCCCTCCCTTGCCCTGCTGGCCATGCTGCTCTTAATTTTGTACATACTTATTGTATTTGATGCTTCTAGATTTTAGCTTGCTTGTGAATGTGGCTCTGTTTCGCTTCCAAAGCTTCTGATCTAGTCTGGTGATTTTCTTTTGGGGGTGATCCCAACTCACCACACTGTGCTAGGAGATAAGGCCACATATTAAGGCAACACATAGGTCTTTACTTACTCACCTGGTGGTACCAGTTTAGGACTAGGATCCTGATTGCAAATAAAGTTTTCCTAGAGAATTGGAGAGAATCCAAGGGAATGGACTCAGCTCTCAAGTGGGGCTGAGCAGAACATAAGAGATATCTTTATCCCACTCCATTGGTCTGAAAGTGTTCTTTATAATTTGAAACACAGCTTGTTCCTGGCTCTCTCTTCTTGCTCTCTTTCTCTGCTTTCCCCCCCTTTCTGGCCTTGCTTGCTTGTTTGGGTTATGGTAGGACTGCTGGTGAGGAGCTGGGAGAGATCATGTTGGTGGTTATATGCATGTGTGTATATAAATTTATTGCCTTTTACATCTAGCTTACTTTTGTAATTGATTTCTGTAAATAATAACTCCATTTAACTTCCAGGTTCTGTGCAAGTGTGGTAATTTACTCCTTCTGGGGTACACCTCAAATGCTGCGTGGTACAAAGGCACAACAGCTGCCTGAGAGAAAAAGGTTATTAGAAAGCCCTGCATGACAGGTTAGAGGCTGGTAAAGTACCTTTGGGTCATGCATCACCCACAGCTACAAGGGTTCATTTCATAGTGAAAAGGTTAAATACATTAAAACTGGGGAAATTTTTTTTTCTTTTCTTTTTCTTTTTTCTTTCTTTCTTTTTTTTTTTTTTTTTTGTACAATGCAGACGTTTTATTTATACATATGGATATATGAAATTTGCAGTGTTCCCAAGGAAAACTTCCTGGATTTGGGTGGGAAAATTACTAAATATGAGCTCCATGCCACTTTAAATAGAGGAGGGAGGTGTAAGGCAAGATGAAGATGGTATCTAGAAGTATAAAGCAGAGGAACTCTGATGAAGAGTGCATCATAGAATCACAGAATTGTCAGGACTGGAAGAGACATCAAGGATCAGCCAGCTCCAACCCCCTGCCATGGGCAGGGACACCTCACACCACATCAGCTTGCCCACAGCCACATCCAGTCTGGCCTTAAACACGTTCAGGCATGAGGTTTCCACCACCTCCCTGGGCAACCTGTGCCAGTGTCTCACCACCCTCATGCTGAAGAACTTCTCCCGAACATCATGAGGTTCAACAAGACCAAGTGCAGAGTCCTCTATCTGGGCTGGGGCAATCCCAAGCACTGATATAGGCTGGGCAGTGCCTGGCTTGAGA
>WBNM01041265.1:58382-74135 GCA_013399055.1 Ramphastos sulfuratus
TCCTGCCATTACAAGACCTTGTCAATAGTCCCTCCCCAGCTTTCCTGTAGGCCCCCTTCAGAGACTGGAAGGCTACTCTAAGGTCTCCTGGAAGCCTTCTCTTCTCCAGGCTGCAGAGCCCCAACTCTTGTAGCCTGTCCTCATAGCAGAGCTGCTGCAGCCCTCAGATCATCTTTGTGGCCCTTCTCTGGACCCACTCCAACATTTCTATGTCCTTCCTGTGCCGGGGGCTCCAGAACTGTACAAAGTACTCCAGATGGGGTCTGAGGAGAGCAGAGTAAAGGGGGAGAATCCCCTCCCTTGCCCTGCTGGCCATGCTGCTCTTAATTTTGTACATACTTATTGTATTTGATGCTTCTAGATTTTAGCTTGCTTGTGAATGTGGCTCTGTTTCGCTTCCAAAGCTTCTGATCTAGTCTGGTGATTTTCTTTTGGGGGTGATCCCAACTCACCACACTGTGCTAGGAGATAAGGCCACATATTAAGGCAACACATAGGTCTTTACTTACTCACCTGGTGGTACCAGTTTAGGACTAGGATCCTGATTGCAAATAAAGTTTTCCTAGAGAATTGGAGAGAATCCAAGGGAATGGACTCAGCTCTCAAGTGGGGCTGAGCAGAACATAAGAGATATCTTTATCCCACTCCATTGGTCTGAAAGTGTTCTTTATAATTTGAAACACAGCTTGTTCCTGGCTCTCTCTTCTTGCTCTCTTTCTCTGCTTTCCCCCCCTTTCTGGCCTTGCTTGCTTGTTTGGGTTATGGTAGGACTGCTGGTGAGGAGCTGGGAGAGATCATGTTGGTGGTTATATGCATGTGTGTATATAAATTTATTGCCTTTTACATCTAGCTTACTTTTGTAATTGATTTCTGTAAATAATAACTCCATTTAACTTCCAGGTTCTGTGCAAGTGTGGTAATTTACTCCTTCTGGGGTACACCTCAAATGCTGCGTGGTACAAAGGCACAACAGCTGCCTGAGAGAAAAAGGTTATTAGAAAGCCCTGCATGACAGGTTAGAGGCTGGTAAAGTACCTTTGGGTCATGCATCACCCACAGCTACAAGGGTTCATTTCATAGTGAAAAGGTTAAATACATTAAAACTGGGGAAATTTTTTTTTCTTTTCTTTTTCTTTTTTCTTTCTTTCTTTTTTTTTTTTTTTTTTGTACAATGCAGACGTTTTATTTATACATATGGATATATGAAATTTGCAGTGTTCCCAAGGAAAACTTCCTGGATTTGGGTGGGAAAATTACTAAATATGAGCTCCATGCCACTTTAAATAGAGGAGNTTTGCTGCACTGCAATAAGGTCTCCTGGGAGCCTTCTCTTTTCCAGTCTGAGCAGCCCCAACGCTCTCAGTCTGTCCTCATAGCGGAGCAGCTCCAGCCCTCTGATCATCCTCGTTGCCCTGCTCTGGACACCTCCCAGCACTTCCAGACCTTTCCTGTCCCAGGGGCTCCAGCACTGGGCACAGAGCTCCAGGTGGGGTCTCAGCAGAGGTGTGCAGAGGGGCACAATCCCCTCCCTGGCCCTGCTGCCCACACTGCTCTGGATGCAGCCCAGGCTCTGGTTGGTGACTGCAACCTGCCAGGCTGCACAGAGGAGCCTACAAACTGTAAGGAGCCCATGAAGTTTGGGCTGGTTACGTTGCTCCTGGTGAGCTGTGCAGTGGTATGCAGTGATGGTGAAGACTGTGCTCAGCAGCACAGTTGCTGCCTTTGTCTCTCCTTTGCTTCTGAAAGAGCTTCTCACTTTGATGTCCCTGCAGAGGTGGGTACAGGGAAAGAGAACCACACTGGCTGTGAGGGACACAACAGCACCAGCAGCTCAGGGTGAAGTTTGTGGCTGTCAGCCTGTAGAAAAGGTGCAGAGCTTGAAATCTCAAGCTGTGCCAGGGCAGGTTCAGGCTGGATGTTAGGGAGAAGTTCTTCCCAGAAAGAGTGATTGGTACTGGAATGGGCTGCCTGGGGAGGCAGAGGAGTCCCCGTCCCTGGAAGTGCTGAAAAGGAGACTGGATGTGGCACTTGGTACCCTGGTTTGGTTGGTTAGATGGTGTGGGGTGAGAGGTTGGACTTGACCATCTCCGAGGTCTTTTCCAATCTAATTAATTCTGTGATTGTGTGAGAGGTGGAGAGCAGCATGGAAGGGGCTGGAAACAGCCAGGAGCCATGGAGGGGCAGTGTCTGCCAGCAAGCAGTGTTGGCAGCTTGGCACTCAGCGACCCTGCACACGTCTGCCTGCACTGGTATCTGCAATTCTCACTGCTAAAACCTGCCCATCTCTCTACCACCTTCTCCATGCTGGTTCTGTCCTGACTCCTCTGACAGCACAGACTCAGGAAGAGGTGCAATGTCTCACTGCACCGAGGCTGCTGAAGGCCATGTTAGGTGCATTCGTCTCCATGGGTGGAGGAAAATGAGCCCAAGTGTTGATCTGAACAAAGCTCTTCCCTTCACCAAAGGCTTTGTGCTCTCTGCTCCTTGAGAGCCAGGAGCTGACTGTCAGCAAGAGCAGCCCTGCAGACAAGGAGTCTCCGGCTGTGGGCCAGCCCTTGCCTTCTTCCTGCTCTTTAGCTACCGAAGCTGGAAGGACTGGTTCAAAGCAGCACCACACATGGACAGCAACGGGAGGCTCCGGAGCATGGATGCTGACCTCTGCTTGCTGTGGCTCTCTTGGCTTAATCCCTGTGCTGCGAAGGGTGGTGGGAACTGGAACTGAGGGAGATGGCAGCTGGCAGCTGGGCAGCATCCTCACCTGAGCACACAGCAATTGTGCAGCAGGGAGGGTGGAAGGGACCTCTGGAGATCATACAGTCCGACTGCCCTGCCTCATCAGGTTGCACATGGAAAGTCCCCAGAGAAGGAGGCTGCACAACCTCTCTGAGCAGCCTGCTCCAGGGCTCCAGCTCACGGTCAAGTGGAACTCCTGTGCTCCAGCTGCCCTTCGCCTCTGATGCCTCTGCAGAGTCGCAGAAGCCCCATTCGAAGCTGCCATCCACATCAGGTAGGCGTCAGCAAACTCACCCAGAGGGGTGTGGCACTATCAAGCACCCTGCAAATCAAGAGGTAGAAAGTTTCCCTTTCTTACCCCCGAACAGTAATTCCCAGCGGTTTCCAAGAGTCTCTCCAGATCAGCTCCGCCCAGCGCTGTGCAGCTGCCGAGGCTCGGCGCCAGGTGGCGCCACGGGAGCAGGGATTGGGGCTCTCAGCGCCTGCGCTCCAGGGTCTGTGCTGTTGGGCTCCTGGCGCACCAAGGGTGCTGCACACCTCGCTGCTGGGGTGTCCTTGGTGCGCCACGAACTCATTCAAGCGCTGCACACCTCGCTGCTGGGGTGCCCTTGGTGCGCCACGAACTCATTCAAGCGCTGCACACCTCGCTGCTGGGGTGCCCTTGGTGCGCCGGGAGCCTGGAGCGCAGGCGTTGAGAGCCCCAATCCCTGCTCCCGTGGCGCCACCTGGCGCCGAGCCTCGGCAGCTGCACAGCGCTGGGCGGAGCTGATCTGAAGAGACAAGGAGAGGATACTGCCCCTCTGCACACCTCTGCTGAGACCCCACCTGGAGCTCTGTGCCCAGTGCTGGAGCCCCTGGGACAGGAAAGGTCTGGAAGTGCTGGGAGGTGTCCAGAGCAGGGCAACGAGGATGATCAGAGGGCTGGAGCTGCTCCGCTATGAGGACAGACTGAGAGCGTTGGGGCTGCTCAGACTGGAAAAGAGAAGGCTCCCAGGAGACCTTATTGCAGTGCAGAGGGGCAGAATCCCCTCCCTGGCCCTGCTGCCCACACTGCTCTGGATGCAGCCCAGGCTCTGGTTGCTCTCTGGGCTGCAAGTGCACACTGCTGGCTCAGGTTGAGCTTCTCATCCACCAGCACCCCCAAAGCCTTTTCTTCAGGGCTGCTCTCAAGCCAGGCACTGCCCAGCCTATATCAGTGCTTGGGATTGCCCCAGCCCAGATAGAGGACTCTGCACTTGGTCTTGTTGAACCTCATGATGTTTGGGAGAAGTTCTTCAGCATGAGGGTGGTGAGACACTGGCACAGGTTGCCCAGGGAGGCGGTGGAAACCTCATGCCTGAACGTGTTTAAGGCCAGACTGGATGTAGCTGTGGGCAAGCTGATGTGGCGTGAGGTGTCCCTGCCCATGGCAGGGGGTTGGAGCTGGCTGATCCATGATGTCCCTTCCAGCCCTGACAATTCTGTGATTCTATGATGCACTCTTCATCAGAGTTCCTCTGCTTTATACTTCTAGATACCATCTTCGTCTTGACTCACACCTCCCTCCTCTATTTAAAGTGGCATGGAGCTCACATTTAGTAATTTTCCCACCCAAATCCAGGAAACACTGCAAATTTTGTATATCCATATGTGTAAAAAAACCTCTGCATCATCTGCAGGACAGAACACAGCCACTTTGCCTGTGCAGCAAAGGGTTTCCTGGTCCTTCTTTTGTTTCGACCTACATGAATGGCTTCATAGAGCCCCAAGATGTACCAGTGGAGATTTAAGTTGGACATTAGAAGAAACTTTCTCAGTGAAAAGTGTTCTCAGATGCTAGGAACAGGCTCCTCAGGGAGGTGGTTGAATCCCTATCCCTGAAGGTGTTTAAAAGAGGCAGAGATATGGTGCTAAGGTTTAGCACCAGACTTGGCAGAGCTAGAGAATGGTTAGACTTGAAGATCTTGAAGTTCTTTTCTAACCAAAGCAGTTCTCTGACTGTACTCAGTCCCAGCCTCAGGTCCTTATCTTTCCAGAGGTTCATCCCAGTTGACCTTTGGGCTCCAGGCACCCGCCTGATGCTTCCAGGGGATGTGCTTCCTGTGTCACAGAGGGCTCAGACCAATTCCCAATGGCTTTCCAGAGTGGTTTTCCAAGCAGCTCCCCGGGAGGCTTGCTCTGTGCCTGGTCTTCACCACTGAATGCTTAGTTAATGATTGGCATGGGTGATGTATTAACCCCTTGGTATTAATAACTTGGAGAATTCAATTACCATTGCCTAATATTCCTATCCTGCTGGAGTACTTTGATCAAATCCTCTTTAACATAAAAATCTTAATTAGCTTTCCCTAGGACATCACTGTCTGCCAGAAGCCTTCTGACACTGCAGTTGTATTGGTTTGAATTGCAAACTGGACCACAACTGGCAGTTTTATTTGTTGTTTCTAAGCAAAATTACTTGAGCGGGGTGGGGTGGGGGCTCATTCTCCCCTTCCCATTCATGGAATCACAGAATGCTTTTGGCTGGAAGGGACCTTAAGGATCATCTAGCTCCAACCTCCTGCCATGGGCTAGATCACGTTGCTCGGGGGGCATGTCCAAACTAGTCTTGAACACCCCCAGGGAGGGGGCATCCACAAGTTCCCTGGGCAACTTGTGCCAGTGTCTCACCACCCTCTCAGGGAAGAATTAATTTCTAATACCCAGTTCAAATCCACCTTCTTCTAGCTTAAAGCTGTGGCTCCTTGTCCTATCTCTACAAACCCTTGTAAAAAGTCCCTCCCTGGATTTCCTATAGACCCCCTTCAGGTACTGGAAGGCTGCTCTAAGGTCTTCTCCAAGCTGAAGAGGTCCAGCTCCTACAGCCTGTCCCACATAGGGACAATCATTCACAATAAGGAAGATAGCAGATGGGCCACAGGAGCTGATCAGAAGGGAAAGCACAACTGCAATAGTGTGTGTGTGCTCACAGCCTGGTGAGACCCTGGTGAGATCACTGAACAGCATCTTCTGCTCTTCTCCCACAGCCAGACCTCAGGGATGTGACAGCAGAGCAACTGTTGGCAGGATGTAAGGCTTGGCATGGGGCACACCTGGAAGCACCACACCTTGCACTTTCTCCTGCTGGACGCTTTCATATTGTAAGCTGTGTCTGTGACAAAGTTGGTAAGGTAAAATTGGCCTTGAGAAGTTCATTTGGATTGAGTAACTGTGGGATGGTAAGAGAAGAAACAGTGTGGGCAGCATTTGCTTGATAACTATTTGCTTATCTAGAACAGCCCGGGAAGCAGGGAGGTGTCTGAGTGTTCCCAGCTCTTTCCTGGTGCTGGTTGTGTTCCTTAATTCCTTGCAGCAAAAGAAATCAGGAAGAGGGTGGAGAAGCATCAGGGCTTTCCTGTTGTGTTGCAGCATCCCTGCTGGCAGGTGTGGCTGCACTGAATGAAGATGTGGTCCGTTGCATCATCTGTAGAGCGAATTCCCTCTGCTAGAGTGCCTGGGGAAGCACAGGAGGATCATGAGCTGCTGGCACAGCTCCTCCGTGAGGCCAGCTGCGGCTCCAGAGGCGGTGATCCTGCCTCAGAGCGACCTCTCTGTACCTGCACAGCTCTGCTGCACGCAGCTGGCCAGTTTCCTTCCTCCCATTCCTTGCTACTTGGGTAGCATCTCTTTGGAGCTAGGAGATGGGCAGCCAAGGGCAGAGCTGCCTGCTTTGCCTGCGCAGGGTGCAGAGGCGTCTGGGGCTCTGCTGGCAACCCCCTCTGTGAGAAGTAAAGCCTGCAGCAGGTGAAGGCAGGGAGAAAAGGTAGCAGAGCTTTCCAAACCCACCCATGTGAGGTGGGGGCCAAATGCCCTATGAACCTCTCATCCTTTTAAACACCTGCTGAGTTTCAGCAGGGCAGTGCACAGTCCCTGACGCTGGGTGCCAGCCAGGGAATCCACCCGCGGCCAGTGATATACTTAAGGCTGCCCTCGAGTGCTTCCCTCAGCCAGTCCTCTGCCTTGTACTGGAAGGCCCATGGGTAGCATGTGATTTCTTCCACTCTGGAAGAAAAAGGGGGGTTGAATAGGTGAGAACACAATTATTGTCCAGGCTTACAATTTGAAAGAATAAAAAGAATCCCCACCCCACCAAGAAGTTTGGGGTTTAGTGAGGATCCCTTCCTCCCTCTCTTCCCCCATCCAAGTGGATGCTCTCTAGTTTCAGTTGTGCATAAGCCTGTTGCAGAATAATCAGTGCTGAGCACATGTGCACACACAGAGCACAATAAATCATGCACCTTCCCTTGACATTGCAGGAGTGAGAGGCATGAGATGTATCCATTTAATTTAAAGCACAGTTCAAGAGACCATTTAAACCTATTTCTATTTTGGAACCTGTGAATCATCCTAATGAGGCTGTTGCGGTGCTTTCAGTTAGATGTCTACTTAACAACCTTGTTGAATTTCAGGCATGGTCCTAATCAAATTAATGTTTTGAGCAAGTGCCCAAGGAGGCCAAGGGAGCCATCTCCATTCATTTTGCTAGGCTCTCAGAGCACGACCCACTACTTCATAGAGATGTGGCTGAATATTTCTGTCTTCAATGAAGAAAATCCAAGGAGGGCTCCATGAAGAAGCTGGAGTCTGTCTGAGCCTGGGGTGGCCCCATACCATCATGAATTTCAGCAGCAACTGAGACATGGAAGCAAGCCAGCTCCAAATGCCACCAACAGCTAAAGTATCCTCCTATTGCCCAAGACACTGCAGGCTGAGCCATGGCGCTGCCTGTCTGAGCAAGGCAGCATCCTGTGGCTCACAAGGGCTCATTTTTACCTAATGAAACTACAGGGAAGCTTTTCTGTCCTGCAAGCACAACTCCAGGCTGGGTGGTAAATGGCTGAGAGCAGCCCTGAGGAACAGAACCTGGAGGTCTGGGGTAATGAAAAGCTCAACATGAGCCTGTAGTGTGAGTGCAGCCCAGACAGCAACTGTGTGCTAGGCTGCAGCAAGAGCAGTGTGGGCAGCAGGGCAAGGGAGGGGATTCTACCCCTTTGCTCTGCTCTCCTCNAACAATTTTTTTACAGGACAAACTGTTCAGCAGCACTTCCAGGAGCCAAGATCTTCTTCCTGGCAGGTGTGGGGGCTCTGCCCAAACACAGGAGATGATTTAGCCTGGACCAATTGGCTTTCAAGCCAGCTGGCTTCCAACCGTTTCCCTGTGCAAATGCCCAAACTGCTGGAGTCAGGCACCTTGACAGTTTACATTCCAGGCATTTTTTAATCCTGTATCTGTAGGTTTCAGCTGCATGCTTTGTCTTCTCCCATATGACTGTTGAGATGCATTTATGTCTCTAGTGGAGAGGTCAGAGGGGATCAAGAAGTCTCATCAAGAAAGAGCTTGCATAAAATAGGCATCCTGGGCTGCATCCAGAGCAGTGTGGGCAGCAGGATGAGGAAGGGGATTCTCCCTCTCTACACTGCTCTGCTGAGACCCAACATGGAGCACTGTGCCCAGTTCTGGAGCCCCTGGGACAGGAAAGGTCTGGAGGTGCTGGGAGGTGTCAAGAGTAGGGCCACAAGGATGAGCAGAGGGCTGGAGGTGCTCTGCTGTGGAGACAGGCTGAGAGTTGGGGCTGCTCAGTGTGGAGAGGAGAAGGCTCTGAGGAGACCTCATTGTGGCCTTCCAGGATCTGAAGGGGGTTACAAGAAAGCTGGGGAGGAATTTGTTAGGTTGTCAGGTAGGGATAGGACTGGGGGGAATGGAGCAAAACTAGAGGAGGGGAGATTGAGTTTGGATGTTAGGAAGAATGGATGTTAGGAGATTGGATGTTAGGAAGGATGTTGTTCAGCATGAGGGTGGTGAGACACTGGCACAGGTTGCCCAGGGAGGCGGTGGAAGCCTGGAGGTGTTTAAGGCCAGGCTGGATGTGGCTGTAGGCAAGCTGATCTGGTGTGAGGTGTCCCTGCCCATGGCAGGGAGTTGGAACTAGATGGTCTTTGAGGTCCCTTCCAGCCCTGGCAGTTGTGTGATTTAATTTGGCCCTGATGGCAGCAGGAAGGAAGCTCTCTGGAATAAATCTGCCACCCAAGCATTAGCACACACCTGATTTCCTCAGGTTTGCAGACAGGAGTCGGCTCACTATGCCTGTGACTCTTCTTTGAGCCTTGCATCTACGTCTCAGGGGGTATCCAAACTGTCACTGGGGAGACCAAGGCTGTGGTACCATCACCATCAAAGCAAGCTCAGGCTGCAGAGCACAGCACAGCCAAAGAGACCTCTCACCATCGTGTGCTGCTTGCTGTGAGGACACAGCTCTGCCCTTCATGCCGTGCACAAATGGTTTGTGTGGGGAAGGTCCCTTGAGGAGGGAACACAAAGCCCTAACAGAATCACAGAAAACACTGGGATCATATTAATAATCTGTTATGAATTATGATTATTAATTCCTGTGTGAATATTTGCTTTTATTATTAATATTTAAAAATTAGTGAAAATTCCCTGAGATTCTTTGGATTTTTGGTCGACAGGAAATAGTTTCACAAAGGATATTTATGAACACAGAATTAAACAGTTCAAACAATCAGAACTTGGAAAATAGGAAGGTGAAAACAGGAACAGTTCTAATGATGCTTATGGAGCCTTAGCATTAACTCCAGCAGATGTACTCAGGACGCCTTGGTCCCTGAGTGAGTTTCCTGTACAAGGAGGCTTCCACAACTCACCATAATGATCCTGTGATAAAGTACAAAATATTCCAGATAGAGGGAAGGAGAAAAGAGCTGAGCTGCTGCCGGGCTGCTTGTGCAAGCTGCAAATACCTGGCGGCAACGATGCCCAGTTAAGGAGGCGCGAATGGGTACTGCTGCCCGTGGAGGGTCAGTGTAGAAAGGCAGAAAGGCAGTCAGTGCAGAAAGGTGGTTTCTAAATCACCCCCCACTAAATACATCATTTTGAAAGTAAAACTGGCCGATAGGCACTGGCATCATTGTTCTGCCCAATGAATTCAAAGTTTCATGCCTGGTGTGATCAGGCAGGCAGGTTGAGGGCAGCACCAGACACCTGACATGCGCTGCTAAGCTCCCAGCCCTCAAGGCTTTGCTGCTCCATTGTTTGCCCATTCTACTACAACTCCCAGACCCACAACAGGAGGAGAGCAAGGGTTAAACTGGCCTCGCAGGATTTATGCCCTACCAGGACAAACACCCAGCTGGAAGAGACCACCAAGCTCAACCAGTTGTCATGGAAGGCCCAAATAGGCCTGCTATGTGTCCAGGCATGACCCCTGGCACCCCCTTCCCTTTGCTGGAGAAGGAAGTATCGAGGAAAAGAGCAAAAGGCTTGGAGGGACCCAGGACTTGCCAGATTTGTTCTGCTCCTATGATAAGCCAGGCACATGCCCTCGGGCTGCGCGTTCCAGAGTGCGGGCAAAGCAAGCCCCTGGTTTACCTAGTAAGGTCAGCTTTGCCAGGATGCCATTCTGATTGGCTAACCTGTGGCCAGATGGAACCACCAGGCTCAGGAGATCGATAAACAGGAGCAAAGTGGTGAACAGCCTGCTCTGCTCTGCCAGCTCTGCTCTGTCATCATGCTCTGCCCTGTCTTGCTTCTCCTTGCCGTGCTGCTGCCACACTCCAGACCAGCTTTGCTGTGTAACAGCAAGCTTTGATGCTTCAAGCTTGTCCACCTGGAAACTTTGCCATGCCTCAGTTTCCCAGGGAGAGGCAGTAAGTGACAGCATGCAGCAGGCAGGAGTCATTGCCGAAAGCTGCCTGAATCTGCCAGCCTTAGCGTGACAAACCCCAGTGGCAGGTAGCAGCAGACTGGGCTGTGCTGCAGCACTGAGTGCTCAGCACTGGCCAGGCCACACCTTGAGTGCTGTGGCCAGTTCTGGGCCCCCCAGTTTAAAAAAGATGTTGTGGTGCTGGAAGGTGTCCAGAGAAGGCCACCAAGGCTGGTGAGGGGCCTGGAGCACAGCTACCTGTGAGGAGAGGCTGGGGGAGCTGGGAGTATGCAGCCTGCAGAAGAGGAGGCTCAGGGCAGACCACATTGCTCTCTGCAGCTACCTGAATGGAGGTTGCAGCCAGGTGTGGTTGGGCTCTTCTCCCAGGCACCCAGGGACAGAACAAGGGGACACAGCCTCAAATTATGCCAGGGGAGGTCTAGGCTGGATGTTAGGAGGAAGTTCTTGACAGAGAGAGAGATTGGCATTGGAATGGGCTGCCCAGGGAGGTGGTGGAGTCACCATCCCTGGAGGTGTTTAAGAGGAGGCTGCACGAGGCACTCATTGCCGTGGGTTAGTTAATTAGAAGGTGTTGGGTGATAGATTGGACTCAATGATCTTAGAGGTTGTGATGGTTTGGGAGTTACCTGCCCCCCCCACAATGAAAACCACCCAGAGTAGCCTCAGGTGGCTGGCAGTTAGGGAATGCAACTTTATAGTCACAGCTTAGCACAATGGACACGCAGGTAGTTACAATGTATTACAATATACATACAGCTATATACAGAGATAGACAAGTTAAAGGTAATACAGAAACACAATTCCCCTCCCAGAAATCAGAGTCCCCAGGAGTGGCTCCCAACCACCCTTCCACCTTCTTCCCACCCCTCTACCTTACCCCAGGGTTTGTCTTATGTGCAAGGTGAGTTTGGAGGATCAGCCAGAGGGGTTAGAAGCAGAGTGGTTATTTGGGTTACACAGCAGAAAGCAGAAGGCACAGCAGCTCTCAGAGAGAGACTCTCTACCTTATCTATATTTGTGTCCTTGTTTTTATACATCTCAGCAAGCCAGCACAGAGCCACAAAGATGCTGAAGGCAGTGGAAGATCATCCTTAGGAGGAGAGCCTGAGGGAGCTGGGGCTGTGCTGCTGGGAGAGGAGGAGCCTGAGCGGTGACCTCATTCATGTTGGTAAAGATGTGCAGGGTGAGTGCCAGGAGGCTGGAGCCAGGCTCTGCTGGGCGATGCCCAGTGCCAGGACAAGGGGCAATGGTGGAAGCTGAGGCATAGGAAGTTCCATGGAAACATGAGGAGGATTTTTTTCCCTGTGAGGGTGACAGAGCCCTGCCACAGGCTGCAGGGGGATTGTGGAGTCTCCCTCTCTGGAGATTTCAAAGCTCGCCTGGATGTGTTCCTGTGTGATCTGGCAGGGGTGTTGGACTGGATGAGCTTTTGAGGTCCCTTCCAACCCCATTTTGTGATACCAAGCCACAGCTTTCTTCAATTTGCTGCTGTAGTCCAAACCCAATTTTGGTTCAGGTCTCAAGGATTTTTTTCCCCTGTCAGTAGCTATTAACCTTGCTGCAGGAGGAAAGCCTCAGCAGTCAGACATGTGCAGAGACAATCCCTTTTATCTGCAGCAAACCACAGAGCAAGCTTCTGCTTAACTGTGTGATGTGATGGCATCAGAATTCATCTACAGCTCCCTAGAATCGCATCAATTCTGAGCCTTACCTGATACTTCTAAAATTAGGTCATGCCACACCTTATGCCAGCTCCTTTTGTGAGGTGAGTCAAAGCCTTGCAGGTGCACTGCAGAAGTGCCCTTTTGTTTCTGCTCTGGGGTTATTTGCCCAAAAGACATTTTGGGAAATGGCTGAACTTGACGCATCCTTCACATCACTGGTCCTGGTGTGGCCTCCCTCCTAACAAAAGAGTTGTCCTGGCTGTTTCAGGCCAGCAGATGGGCAAGATAATGGAAAGTCCTGAATGCTTAGGGGAAAAGCCTGAGGGGCAGGGACAGCCAAAGGAAGCCCTGCTCATGGTACCCTCTTGCAACATATGCCTGGCACTGACCTGTTTGCCCCCTGCCTTCAGTGGCTGCCAGTGCCCATGGATTCCTCTCTACCTTCTTTGATCCCATGTAGATTTTTCACCTTCACGGAGTCCTCTGTCAGTGATATCTGCAAATCAGCTGCATCTGTCCCCAAAAAGATGTCTTTTGCTAGGCAGAGAGTAGCCTGAGGTTAATGTCCCTGGCAGATGCTCTGTAAATCCTGAGTGAAAGCAGAGAGCTGCCCAGTGGGGACAACAGCAGCTCCTGAACTTTGGTTCAAGGTTCCAGCTGTAGGTGCCTACAAGGGGAAGCTTTTGTGATTTCCACAGCAAAAATTAATTAATTTCATAGAATCTCAGAATTGTCAGGGCTGGAAGGGACCCCAAGGACCATCCAGCTCCAACCCCCCTGCCATGGGCAGGGACACCTCACACCACAGCTTGCCCACAGCCACATCCAGCCTGGCCTTAGAAACTTCCAGGGATGAGGCTTCCACCTCCTCCCTGGGCAACCTGTGCCAGTGTCTCGCCACCCTCATGCTGAAGAACTTCTCCCTGACATCCAATCTCAATCTGCCCTCCTCTAGCTTGGATCCATTCTCCCCAGTCCTATCACTAATTTCATGACTGTCTGAGATGAAAAAAAAAAAAAAAAAAAGGACTTCTCACAAGAAAAAAACCTTCACCTTAACACCTTGCACTGGAGGGCTCCCTGCTGCTGCATCTGCTCCTGCTCCTTTGCAGCTCTACCATGCACACACATCTCCATCTGAAACAGATAGAAATGTTGCAGTGGACCTGAAAAATGACAGAGCTCCCTGCAGGGGGGTGCAGGCTGCTGGGCATGCTTTGGTGTCTTTGTCCTCACAACAGCTTTGGAGGACAGAAGGGTGGAGTGGTGGCCCTGATCTCCAGCCTGGAATCTTTTTTGAGTGCAGCTTCAGCAAGTTCGGTGATGGCACCAAGTTGTGTGGTGCAGTGACACCCTGGAGGGAGCCTTCCAGAGGGACCTGAACAGGCTGCAGAGCTGGGCACAAGCCAACCTCGTGAGGTTCAACAAAACTAAGTACAGGATCCTGTGTCCAGGCTGGGGCAATGCCAGGCACCAACATAGGCTGGGCAGTGCCTGGCTTGAGAGCAGCCCTGAAAAAAAGGCCTTGGGGATGCTGGTGGATGAGAAGCTCAACCTGAGCCAGCAGTGTGCACTTGCAGCCCAGAGAGCAACCAGAGCCTGGGCTGCATCCAGAGCAGTGTGGGCAGCAGGGCCAGGGAGGGGATTCTGCCCCTCTGCACCACTCTGCTGAGACCCCACCTGGAGCACTGTGCCCAGTGCTGGAGCCCCTGGGACAGGAAAGGTCTGGAGGTGCTGGAAGGTGTCCAGAGCAGGGCCATGAGGATGATCAGGAGGGCTGGAGCTGCTCTGCTATGGGGACAGGCTGAGAGAGTTGGAGCTGTTTAGTGTGGAGAGGAGAAGACTCCCAGGAGACCTTCTTGTGGCCTTCCAGGATCTGAAGGGGGCTACAAGAAAACTGTTGAGGGACTCGTTAGGGTGTCAGGTAGGGATAGGACTGGGGGGATGGGTCTAAGCTAGAGGGGGAGAGATTGAGATTGGATGTTAGGAAGAAGTTGTTCAGCATGAGGGTGGTGAGACACTGGCACAGAATGCCCAGGGAGGTGGTGGAAGCCTGGGGGTGTTTAAAGCCAGGCTGGATGTGGCTTTGAGCAACCTGATGTGGTGTGAGGTGTCCCTGCCCATGGCAGGGGTGTTGGAACTGGATGGTCCTTGAGGTCCCTTCCAAACCTGACAATTCTGTGATTCTGTTATTTTAACTCTTGAGCTGCTGCGTCTTCAGCCAGCCCTTTTCTACAGCATGAGTGCAGTGTGAGACTCCCTTCATAAATGTTCTCAGAAGCTTTAAGGCAGGCAGAGTGGAGGTGATGTCAGAAGTGCTTTAGCCTGGTGGGCAGCAGCAGCTGGAACAGCTCTGTGCTGCGCTTGCAGTTGATGGTGCATGTACTTTGCCTGAGGAATGCTGCCAAATGGCATTTTAGTCCTACCTCAGAGCTCTAAGCAGATGAAAAGGGGAAAAAGGTGAATTTCTGTGCTTTTTTGCCCCAAAGTGCCTGCAGATCTTTATGTAGCTTGACCAGGCTGGCCGCAAGGCTTGGCCTGGAGCAAAAAGTACTGCTGGGGCTGCTGTGGTTTGTGCTGAGGGCAGGGCTTCACCCAATGCCTCTGGCAAGGGCAGGGATAGAAGGGGAGCTTCCATAGTCAGCTCCCCCAGGACTAGAGGACAGAACTACAGTCAGACTCCATGGCCCCAGGACAAGGGACCCTCCTCTGAAACGTTTCCTTGATCCTAACAGAAGTGGTTTTAACTCTTTAGCCTCCAAGTCATGTGTGGCTGTCCTAGGAGCAGCAGTGCATGGAGCAGGTGTTTGAGTGCCAGGAAAACTTTCCTATCTCTGTTTCTTTAACCTTGCCAATGCTCTTCCACTTTTCTTTCCCCAGCACAAATTCCCAGCCCTGCATATCATTTTTATAGGTTAATTTCTCAGTCATGCTTGGTGTAGACCTTCTGTCTTAACATCACCTACTGGGTTTGAGTTCATGTGGGGGTAGAGGTTTTCCCCATGTGGGCTTGACATGCCCAGCTGCAAAGCATTCCTTTCCTCCTGAATTGCCACTGCATATTCCTACAGGAAACAACAGCCCCATGGACCAGGGTAGGTTTGGGATTGACCTGTTGGAGAGCAGTGCAGAGGAGAAGGACTTGGGGGTTCTGGTGGCAGGAGGATGCCCATGACCAGCAATGTGCCCTTCTGGCCAAGGAGGCAAATGGCATCTGGGGTGGTTTAGAAGGCCTGTGGTTAGTAGGTCAAGAGATGTTCTCTTACCCCTCTATTCTGCCCTGGGGAGGCCACATCTGGAATATTGTGCCCAGTTCTGGGCCCCTTAGCTCAAGAAGGGCCTCAGGGAACTGTTTGAAAGAGTCCAGCACAGAGCCACAAAGATGCTAAAGGCAGTGGAAGATTTTCCTTAGGAGGAGAGCCTGAGGGAGCTGGGGCTGTGCTGCTGGGAGAGGAGGAGCCTGAGAGGTGACCTCATTCATGTTGGTAAAGATGTGCAGGGTGAGTGCCAGGAGGACAGAGCCAGGACAAGGGGCAATGGTGGAAGCTGAGGCATAGCAAGTTCCATGGAAACATGAGGAGGAATTTTTTTTCCCTGTGAGGGTGACAGAGCCCTGGAACAGGCTGCCCAGGCGGGTTGTGGAGTCTCCCTCTCTG
>WBNM01041265.1:74478-104114 GCA_013399055.1 Ramphastos sulfuratus
CAGGCTTTCCTTGAACACCTCCAGGGGTGGTGACTCCACCACCTCCCTGAGCAGCCCATTCCAATGCCAATCACTCTCTCTGTCAAGAACATCCTCCTAACATCCAGCCTAGACCTCCCCTGGCACAACTTGAGACTGTGTCCCCTTGTTCTGTCCCTGGGTGCCTGGCAGAAGAGCCCAACCACACCTGGCTGCAACCTCCTTTCAGGTATCTGCAGAGAGCAATGAGGTCTGTCCTGAGCCTCCTCTTCTGCAGGCTGCACACCCCCAGCTGCCTCAGTCTCTCCTCACAGGGCTGTGCTCCAGGCCCCTCACCAGCCTTGGTGCCCTTCTCTGGACAGCTTCCAGCACCTCAACATCGTTTTTAAACTGGGGGGGCCCAGAACTGGCCACAGCACTCAAGGTGTGGCCTGACCAGTGCTGAGCACAGGGGCAGAATAACCTCCCGGGTCCTGCTGGCCACAATGGACACAAAATGGAACAGAGAAGGTTTCAGCTCAGCACGAGGAGAAACTTCTTTAGAGTGAGGGTGCTGGAGCCCTGGAGCAGGCTGCCCAGAGAGGCTGTGGAGTCTCCTGCTGTGGAGACTTTCAGAGCCCACCTGGCTGCCTTCCTGTGTGGACTGCCCTGGGTGATGCTGCCTCGGCAGGGGGTTGGACTGGATGATCTCTGGAGGTGCCTTCCAGCCTCTCACATTCAGTGAAGCTGTGAATGTGAAGTGCAGAAGTGGCTACACGAGCAGCACAAGCACTGATCTGTGTCCTCAGCATCAGCAACATTCCTCAGCTCTTCCTTGCCAGCCTGCATAGGAACTTGTTTTATAGCTCTGCAGACTGCAATCCCATTTTTGCAGTCTCATGAAAATGAATGCCACCAATTGCCCAGGACACAGGCTTGGTTCCCACAGCAGCTATATGTGAAAGAAAACTCTGCTGTGCTTCCAGCAATGCTCATTAATAGTCTGGAGGGGAGTGCTCAGCTCAACAGCTGAATTTAATAGCAGCTCATCTGAATGCAGAAGGTTTCTCTGAACCTTCAGCAGAATCTAGTAGGATTTTTTACCTCTCTGGTGTCTGTGGCTGGGGCTTGTGTGGAAAGATAGCCTAAGAAAAGTTGGGTGTTTTTTTGTTTGTTTGTTTGTTTGTTTGAGGTTCAGCTGACTTCGATGTGAGTCAGCAATGGGAAATAAAGATTTTGACAGTGCTGGGCCATCCCCAGAGAAAGGCCACAAAGGGAGGCTGGAATGTCTTCCTGCTCAAGAAGCTTCCTTGGAGTAATTAGCAGCATTGCCTCATAGCTGGAAAGAAACCCAGTCCCTGCCCACAGCTCTCCCATGAGGTCAGGCTGAGGGAGCTGGGGGTGTGCAGCCTGGACAGGAGAAGGTGCCAGGGGGACCTTAGAGCTGCCTACCAGGGGCTGAAGGGAGCCTGCAGCAAGGCTGCAGAGGAACTTGTTACAGGAGTGTCCACACACAGCACAAGGGGAAATGGATTGAAACTGAGGCAGAAAAGGTTTAGGTTGGATCTGAGGAAGAAATTCTCCACTCCAAGGGTGGCAAGGCTCTGGAATGGATTGTCCAGAGAGGCTGTGGATGGCCCTGCCTGGAGCTATTTCATGCCAGGTTGGATGTGGCCTGGAGTGAGCTGTGCAAGCTGAGAGGAGTCCCTGCCATGGCAGGGCTTGGGTTGGATGATCTCTGAAGTCTCTTCCAGCCTAAGCCATTCAGGACTTCACTGTAAAATCGTGCTCTGGATTTTGGGCTCATGTAGAGTGGCACAAGAGCACTGAGCAAAGGCACTGAGGGGCACTTGATGGTTTTGTTAGTCCCTGCTGTGAACAGCCACTTCACTTAGCCACCTCTTTCAGCACCGGAGAACAGCTCTGCCAGCCCTGCCAACAGTCCTGTGCTTAGTGCCTTTTGGCTTCCAGCCTCAAAGGCACTGTGGAAAGCAGAGTGATCTGCCTTGTCTTTGTCAAGCTCCTCTGTAGCCACAGGGCAAGNCAGCCGTGCTGGAGCCGCCTGCCTCGCCTGCCAGGCTGCCTTGCCCAGCGGGCACACAGGAGGGCATTTGTCTGTGCTTCCACTGTGGAGGTGCACGAACAGATCAGGCACTTGCTGCCAGCCCGGGCGCTGGCACCAGGGTACCCATGGCAACGCGGCAGCCTGCGCAGGCATCTGCAGACGCTGGGGCAGTCAGGGATGCCAGGCGGCGACGAGAGGGTGCAGACAATGGATGCTTATGGGCATCGCGGCCACCCGAAGTGCTTCTGCCTCCACCCTCAGCTCCACGACGGAAATGTGCCTTTTGTTTCTCTCCCAGCTCCTCTGTCAGCCTGCACGAATCGAGGCAGGACTGATACTTGCTTTGCTGCCTTCTTTTCCTCTGGTACCTCAGAGGAATGAGCACTCCAGGCTCTGCTGTTGACTTTCCCCTTAGAAGTGGTTGCAGCACAGGTTCTTCAAATGATAAGATCCAACCTCTCATTGTAAGTAGGGGCCGACAGCAGCCCAGCTAGCAGGGCTGCATCACAGCCACAGCCCAGGGCTGCATCACACCCAGTCTTGGAAAGGATAGGAAAGAGGACCCTGGACATCGCTGACCTCTGTGCCTGGGAAGATCATGGAACAGATCCTCCCAGAAGCGCTAGTAAAGCACATGGAGGACAGGGAGGTGATTTGAGACAGCCAGCACAGCTTCTCCAAGGACCAGTCCTGCCTGACCAACCTCATGGCTTTCTACAGGGGTGGAACTGCATCACTGGATGAGGGAAGACCAACAGGTGTCACCTATCTGGACTCCTGCAAGGCCTTTGGCACAGCTCCCCACAACAGCCTTCGCTCTAAACTGCAGAGACAGGGATTTGAGAGGTGGGCTGTGCAGTGGGTAAGGAATTGGTTGGATGATCACATCCAAAGGGATGGCTCCATGTCCAGATGGAGACAGGTGACAAGCAGTGTCCCTCATGGGTCTGTATGGGGGCCAGCACTGTTCAATATCCTCAACCGTGACAACTGACAACAAGATTGAGGCACCCTCAACAAGTCTGCAGATCATAACTAGCTGAGTGGTGCAGCTGATGAGACTGAAGGATGAGACTGAAGCCATGCAGAGGGACCTGAACAGGCTGGAGATGTGGCAGAGGAGAATTTCATGAGGTACAATAGGGCAAAGTGCAGGGTCCTGCACCTAGGCTGGGGCAGCCCTCAACATCATCCCAGGCTGGGGGATGATGGAATTGAGAGCAGCCCTGCAGAAAAGGACAGGTGGGTACTGGTGGATGAGAAGTTGGACACAAGCCAGCAATGGGCACTTGCAGCCAGAAGGCCAATGGCATCCTGGGCTGCATCCAAAGCAGTGTGGCCAGAGATAGAGAGAGGGGATCTTGCCCTCCACTCTGGTGAGACATCACTTGGAGAGCTGTGTCCAGCTATGTGATCCCCAACACAAGAGAGACATGGACCTGAATGGAATGGGTCCAGAGGAGGGCCACCAAGATGAGCAGAGAGCTGGAGCACCTCTCCTGTGAAAGAATTGGGGCTGTTCAGCCTGGGGAACAGAAGGCTCTGGGAAGACCTTCGAGGTGCATTTCAATATCTGAAGGNACACCCACCAACAAGGAAGAAGGTGAATGAGAGGGGGGGGGGGGGAAGGGTCAGTTTTATTACATAGCAAACCAACAGGCAGCCTTTAGACATTCAGGACCCTCTTCCTCAGGCTGGAGGTGGATTTCTGCCATGTGAAGACCTGATGGGTATGGTGGCTGATCAGGCTGGGCCCTTTCACAAACCTGGACTGGAACATTATTTGTTGCCTTTGGCCAGGAGCAAGAGCCTAAAGACATTGATGCTTAACCTCAAGCCATGGTGTTGGTGAGGAAATAGCCCCTCATTCTGCCTGCAAAGTCTACCTTTTCTTAACAAATAGCAGGAGTGTCTTATTTTTATTACCACGAGGGTGCTGGAACACCGGAACAGGTTGCCCAGGGAAGTGGTTGAGGCACCATCCTTGGAGATATAGGAGAGGCTGGATAGGGCTGTGGGCAACATGATTTAGCTGGGGATGCCTCTGCTGAGTGCAGAAGGAGTTGGACTGGATGAGCTTTGGAGGTCCCTTCCAACCCAGACCATTGTATTATTCACAGAAAGGGGAAAAACATAAAGCCCCAAACCTAAGATCCAACAACATTGTCCCATATTCTGGTGCTAACTTGATTAGGCTAATCAGTTTCCAGCTGATAATTTAAGCTTTAGGCTGGGAAAATGCAGTAACCTTTACATGCTTGAACATAACAAGACTAGCATATTAAAGAGCCTTATCAAAATTCCACATTAATAAAACAAGCTATCAGTGCAGCAGAGAACTGAACAACCTCCCCGTGCCAGCATGCTGAGAGATTCCTCCTCAGGACTTCAAGCTGCTGCTGCTGCTGCTGCTGCAAAAATGTAGGCTTTCCTCTAGAACAGGAAATTAAATGCCCAGCCCCAAAAGTGTCCTGACCAGTTTGACTCACTGGCAACTTCCATATCACCTGTCTTGTGAAAAGCAGTTTTCTGGCATAGTTCTGCTACAGATGAAATGTGGAAAGAGATTCCCACCAGTAAAACCTTAACATGTGTTATGTTCACCTCCTCTTCAGCCCTGTAGGTGGGCAGTGGATGTTTGGGTTTGTGTTTCATAGAATCATAGAATGGTAAGGTTGAAGGGACCTCAAAGATCATCTAGTTCCAACCCCCTGCCATAGGTAGGGACACCTCCCACAAGTACAGGTCACTCAAGGCCTCGTCCAACCTGGCCTTGAGCACCTCCAGGGAGGTTGTGGAGCACAGAAGCACCTAACACATTGCATTCGGTGCTTCTGTGCTCCACAACCTCCCTGGGCAACCTGTGCCAGTGTCTTACTACCCTCACTGCAAACAACTTCCTCCTAACATCCAGTTTCAATCTCCCCTCTGCCAGTTCAAACCCATTGCCCCTTGTCCTGCCATTGCAAGACCTTGTCAATAGTCCCACCCCAGCCTTCCTGTAGGCCCCCTTCAGATACTGGAAGGCTACTCTAAGGTGTCCTGGAAGCCTTCTCTTCTCCAGGCTGCAGAGCCCCAACTCTCTCAGCCTGTCCTCAAAGCAGAGCTGCTGCAGCCCTCTGAGCACCTTTGTGGCCGTGCTCTGGACCCACTCCAACAGTTCAATGTCCTTTCTGTGCTGGGGGCTCCAGAGCTGTACACACTAAAACTGTTCACAGTTAAACTGTATAGAGTTTCACTGGAGGACTCAGTGGGCATGGAGGAGGCTGCAGAGGTTTTGCTCCCACAGCTCTCTGGATGGATGAGGAAGGCAGTGCTGGTGCTAGTGAGGAGCTCCAGATGACAAACAAGCAACTCAGTATCACAAACTTGCATCGAGTACTCATTGGCAATCACCACTCCCTGTTGTGACCTGAAAATGTCGACAGTGACAAACCTTGTTTTCCTACAGAGGGGTGGAGGTTCCTTGTTTGATTTTTTTTTTTCTCTCATGTTGTGGGGATGGGAACCTAACAGCTGAGCTGTTCCTCTCTACCCCAGAAAATGGGTTAAAGCAGTGAAAATGGCTGTAGGTTACAAAGTTTCTACAGCTGAATCCTGCAGGGATCAGGGCTCTGCTTGCTTTCCGTTGAAAACGTCAGCAAGCCCTGCAGTGAGATGTCCCTGACACGACAAGCCTGGCATCCAGACCTCTCCCTCTTCAGCAGAGGCACCAGCCCCATTGTCGAGATGTCACAAAGCCTAAAGAGCTGAGAGGAAAGGTAGCGAGGTTAGGTAAATGATAGAGGAAGAAGGAAGCTCTGCATACAGCTGGGTACCCCATGAGTGATCTCTGCTGGCCATTTTCCAGGCTGGGATATTGTCTGGGGCCCCTCAGCTTTCAGCCACAGCAGTGAGCCATGGAGATGCCTGCTGGGGCCTTCTCTGCTGCTCGCTCTTCCTTGCATTCCCCAGAGCAGGTGGCAGCATCAATCCCTACCCTCTCTTTGCTTTCAAATTATTCCCTTCATGCAGGGACTGGCTTTTGACATGAAAAGCATTTAGTAAATTAGAGTGTAGCTCCCTGAAGCTAATTCTTCCATCATAATTCACATGGGTACCTACAGTCCCTGGACAAAAAGAGCAAAGATAACTAAGGCAGTGTTGCTCTGGCGCAGGTCCCTCCACTGCGGCTGGCTCTCACCTTTGCTTAAAGCTTTCCTATAGGACCTTGAGGCATGCATTTACAAACAGGTAATATCTTCAGATGATCTTTTAAAGGTAAATGTTGCCAAATGCAAATCTGGCAGAAAAAGGAAGGCTTTTACATTGACCTGTAGTGATAGGACAAGGGGCAACAGCTTCAAACTAGAGGAGAGTAGATTTATATTGGGTGTTAGGAACCAGGAGGGTGCTAGAACACTGCAACAGGGTGCTCAGGGAGGTGGTTGAGGCCCCATCCCTGGAGATATTCAAGGTGAGGCTGGACAGGGCTGTGGGCAACCTGATCTAGTTGAGGATGTCCCTGCTGAGTGCAGATGGGTTGGACTGGATGAGCTTTGGAGGTCCCTTCCATCCCAGAGCATTCTGTGATTCTGTGACTTCTGTGGCCTGTCAAATGTTACTGTGTGAGCAGAGGAGATGCAGCTCAGTTTCTTGTCCAACCAAAAAGAAACTGGAGAGTATTCACTACAGAGCCAGGGGTAAGCAGATACTATTTTCAGTCTGGGGCAATGGGTTTAAACTGACAGAGGGGAGATTGAAACTGGATGTTAGGAGGAAGTTCTTTATAGTAGGGTGGTGAGACACTGGCACAGGTTGCCCAGGGAGGTTGTAGAGCACACAATCACCTAACGTGTTCTTTGATCATGTTGGGTGATTCTGTGCTCCACAACCTCCCTGGAGGTGTTCAAGGCCAGGCTGGACGAGTCCTTGAGTGACCTGTACTAGTGGGAGGTGTCCCTGCCTATGGCAGGGAGTTGGAACTAGATGATCTTTGAGGTCCCTTCCAACCTTATCATTCCATGCTTCTATGATTCTATGATTTAGTGGCACCTCCTGTCTTGCTTAGTGGTTGTTAACCATTGGAAGGAGCTTCCCCACTCCCCTCTTTTTTCCTTTGCCTCCGTTGGGCACTAGAGGGACCCTGGAGTTTTCCAACCGACAGAAACGTCTCCGCAATCCCGAGGCAAGAACTCTACTCACCTCTGTCGCCTTAGCCTGGCTGTTTCCCAGCAGAAAGGTGGCAACCCCTCCCCGGTCAACCAGCGGTTGAAGGTTCCCAGAGGATGCAAATATGCCACCGGGGAAAGCGTGTGAAGGGGCCACAGCAATACCTGCCACTGCTTTCTCGTCCTTTTTGGTGCTTCCAGCTTTCTCCATCAAGAGTAAGAGCTGGCTTTGCCTCCAGGGCTCTCTTCACTCAGCTAATGCTGGGACATTGGCACTGGGGCTTGAGTCATGCCATGGCTTTGAGAAATTAAATGTTTCCTTGCCCAGCTTGAAGCAAAGTCAGAACCATACAATGCCAGCAATGGAGGCTCAGTAAACTGTCAGAGGTGGTTTGCTGTTATAGCTATACAGTGAAAAAAGAACAGCTATGGACATTAGTCCCTTCTCACACAGTGCTGCCCGGTCACAGGCTCCAACAAACCTGTTCTAAAGGATGGGCTGGAAAGCTGAGCAGGGAGAAATGGAATTAAACTCAACAAGATCAAGAGCAGAGTCTTGCACCTGGGAAAGAATAACCCCAGGGACAGATATAAGTTGGAGACTGACCTGTTAGAGAGCAGTGAAGNCAGAGGGATAGGCAATGCCACTCCTTTTTATTTTTTCAGGCAGGCATTTGACTTCCCAGCCCTCTGTACAGAGAGCCACAACCCAGCCTGTGGAAGCTTTACTGTAAGGCTGATGGTTTGTGAGGCTATGTAAAAATCTTTCCTTTTCCCCTCTCTGTACAAAAAGATCTCTCCCCACCATTTCTTAGCGGGGTGACGCTCTTTGATCTCTGCACACATATTTCTAATAAACCCAGGTGCATGCATTTTAAGCGCTCTGCCATAAATTAAAATCATTTACCCCCTGCCTTTAAAGCCTCCGTCTCAACGCTGTCACTGAATATTTACTATGCACTAGAATGCGATTTGCCTCGGTAATCATCTTGGGGAAAATGGTGGATGCCACCTTGTGCTTTTGTCTGTTTGTTTTTCATCATCTTTGATGATTGTTTAAAGGAGAGCTGCAACTGAATGACTAACTTCCAAGACTCACCTCCTCTATGTCTCCGCAGGCTGCTATAGAAAAAACAGGCTGCTACCATACTGCATCTGACCTAGAGGCGTTGGCTCCTCCGTGGCACAGGGAACGTTCTGAGTGCTCCTCTGCTTTCACCCCTCTGATCTCTAGGAACGTTTGTGGACAGTGCACAGCCTATTTATTGCACACAGTGCCTTTCAGCTCAGCCATCTCTTTCACAGTACTTGTTGCCATGTTTTTTCCCACAGCAAAAGCTGTCCCTCCCCCCTCCCCCTCCCCTTATTTTTTCCTTTAATAAATATTGTAAGCTTTAAATAAATCTAATTTCCATGTGGATGAGGTGTAACTGCTTCTCCTGGATCAACTGCTCCTTCCCTCGTAGGGCTCCTTCTGATCAGGCTTTATGTAAGCCTGCATTTGCATTGTTTAGGAGCTGAAAGGAAGGGCAAAGTCCATGTGCTCATGGGGGGAGCTCCATCATGATCTTTGCACAGCCATAGAATCATAGAATGGTAAGGTTGGAAGGGACCTCAAAGATCATCTAGTTCCAAACCCCTGCCACTAGAACAGGTCACTCAAGGCCTTGTCCAACCTGGCCTTGAACACCTCCAGGGAGGTTGTGGAGCACAGAAGCACTCAATGTGATCAAAGATCACATTCGGTGCGTCTGTGCTCCACAACCCCCCTGGGCAACCTGTGCCAGTGTCTCACCACTCTCATTGCAAACAACTTCCTCCTAACATCTGGTTTCAATCTCCCCTCTGCCACTTCAAACCCATTGCCCCTTGTCCTGTCATTGCAAGACCTTGTCGATAGTCCCTCCTCAGCCTTCCTGTAGGCCCCTTCAGATACTGGAAGGCTCCTATAAGGTCTCCTGGAAGCCTTTTCTTCTCCAGGCTGCAGAGCCCCAGCTCTCTCAGCCTGTCCTTATAGCAGAGCTGCTGCAGCCCTCTGAGCATCTTCGTGGCCATCTAGGCCTTCATGGCGGGCACAGAAGATGTTGGGGAGAGAAAAGCACTACTGATCCCCAGGGTGCTGGGAGTGTGGCGCAAGCTCCCTAAGCTCTGAATGAGTGTCTTTGCTCCTGGCAGTCTGGAAGAAAGACTGCCTGCAGCAAATCCGTTTGTCTGGAAGCATGTCCTCTGGATGGATATACATCACCAACGCCATGTAAGCAGAGGGGAATGTGATGGCTTTGTCATCCTGGCAAGATCCTGCTCTCTTTGCCTGCCACTGATTTGCTGATGAAATGCTGGGAGAGAGGAGCAGCAAAAGTGGGAAGCTCTCCCAAACAGTTTGAGGAGAACTTGGGGAATGGGCTGGAAGAGATGTCTGTAAGCCTTGACTCACAGACACGGATCTTCAAAGGAAATTTTTTTTTCCCCACTAACGAATAAAAATATTTCAAATAATTTGGCACCCCCAAATCGCCTTATTGACATTAAAGTGGGACTGGAAGCTAAGCCACTGCAGTAGTTACAGCGGGGTAGCTATCTCTGTGTGGCAGCTGAAGAAATAAAACCTAGGCTTTGCTAAATCTATGTCTTGACCACCTAGTCTAAGGCATTTAAGGCCTAAATTACAGATATGGAATGTTCTAGATCACCTGCTCAACTCCCCCTAAAAAAACCCAGACCAAATCAATCAAAAAACACCCCCAACCAACAACAATAACAAATAACTAAAAGCAACCCCCACCCCACAAAAAAACACCAAACCCAACCCAATCAACCAAAAAACCCAAACAAACAAAGAAAAACCCCCCTCAAGGACTACTCGGTACTCCTAAAAATTGTGCTTGAAATCAAGCTGGGCACCTGAAATTAGTGATGATTTGGGCAAAATATAACTGGAGTGCTCAGAGTGGTGCAGCAAAACGAAAGAAACCTGAAATGATCATGTAAAGGTTTTGCATTGCAGCCACAGCAGGCACTCTGGGCACTCAGACGGGTAGAAGGACAGCAATGTTTATCCTTACCGGCTCAAAAGATAGCAGTGCCTGCTCCAAACCCATGTATTAGGCTAATACGTGCCAGAGTGGCTGGTTAGGATTCTGACAGACTGGGTTTTGCTCATTCGATTTTTAACAAAGCCATCAGAGCAACTCGTTTAGGTAATAGAAAAGGGACGAGAGTACCACGTCACTCGTTCCCAGCAAAGGGAAGCAACGCGAAGTGATTCTGATTAGCAAGGGCGAGGTGAGGCGATGCTGCAGCTCCACCACGTCGGTGGCATCGCATGACAGGATGGCTTTGCCCTTCTCTGCTTTTACGGAATACGGCAACTTTAATTGACGTCCCGAGGGGCTGAGGAGGAAAGGTCAAGCCTGAAAAGCCGGCAAGTGACAAAGTAAATAGGATATCTTTTATCGCCGGATGCCGGGGAGCGGCTGGAGAGCTCGGTGCTACGAGAGCCGTTTGTAAGTTAGCAGCGTTGCAGTTTCCAAGGGGCTTTGGAAGCGTCTCCTAACCTGTCTGCAGAGGTTAGCAGAGGTTAGCTGGAGCTGAGGCTCTCATCGCTGGAAGGCGCACATGAAGTCCGGTGAGGAGTGTCGGGCTGCTCCTCTGCTACGGCGGGGACGATGGGCCGGGGGCAGGGCTGAGGGCCAGGCCGTCCCGGAGCACCTCGCGTTGCCGCGTACCCACCTCACCCAGCGCCCTGCCCTCGGCAGCGCCCGACAGAGGTCCCGGGCCGGCCGCGGGACCCCTCCGCAATGCAGGGGCCGCTGCNCCACCGTGGGGGCCGCGCCGGGAGCCGCCGGGGACCGTTGGGTGCAGGGGTCTGGGTGGCGCCGCGCGTGCCCGCCTCCCCCTCAGCCAAGCGCGGGCGGAGGGCGGCCCCGGGCCGAAGTTAGCAGCCCGCTGGCCCCGGCGGACCTCACGGGGGTAAAAGCGGCTCCCCGGTGACGCCTGCTTTGTGCTCGTGGGAGCAGTGGGCTTCGGCCGTCTGCCCGCGAGGGCTTTGAGCATCTCTGGGCTGGAAAAGCCTCTAAAGGATGTAACCTTCTGTCCTCTCCTGCCCCCACCCCTAAGCTCCTCTGAAGGGATCTGTGAGGCTGAACAAAGAACCTTGTGTGAGACAAGGGGGTGCGATGGCTGTAAGCGCTCTTAACGTGCATCAGGGAGGGCGGGACACACACACACGACCGTTAATATAATTCCCTATATTGAATGGATCAGGCAGGGCGAGGAAACAAGTGTGCCCGGGGAGGCTGGAGCCGCAGTGAGGCGGTGGCGAACAAAGCCTTTTTATGTAAGCGCAAAGGATGCCAAATGTACCTCGCTCGAGCTGCCGCAGGTACGAGCCGGGGGAGCACAGGCGGCTCCGCCGCGCCGTGAGCCTGCGCCCAGGGTGGATTTTGCCAAAATAAAGACTCCTTGCCTCAGTTTGTGGTGTGGATGTTTGAGATGCTAATGACGACCTGCCCTTTGAATAACGAGATGCGGCTCACGAAACACCTTTGGGAAAGAAAAGAGGCGTGCCGCATACCGAGAGAGTTGCGTTCGCCGGGCGAGGTACCGGCATCGTTTGCTTCCCGGAGCTAAGCACGAACTTTGGGCTTTCCTCTGAATAAAGGACACTCCCCACCTTGGTGCTGGGTTTTCAGGTGGACTCCTTCCCGATACAAAGTAGCAGGCGTTCACATGTCTGTGCTCATTGACTTCCAACCATAACGTCATGCCAATGTGTGTATGTCCGTACCTGTCCATCTGGCTGATTCTAGGTCTCTAGCATCCCTTGTCATGGCCTGTCATGTCTTTTGTGGCTGTGTCAATAAATCTTAAGCATCCTTTCTCAAAAAAACCCACCCATTGTGCTGCTCGTGGATCAGAAAACCTGTCTCCTTTGTTTGAAGGGTTCTTCCTTGAAAACTGAGGCACATATTCCGTTTCTTCCCATTTCCTCCCCAAACCTCGGGTCTTTTTCTCTTTGAAAGGACCTGCTTCTTTTCACCTGTGCTGCTTTAGACTTGCAGGGATGTCTAGACTGCAGATCTCATAGCCAGTGCATCCAAGAAGAGGCTGAGCTGCAGGATGTGTTTGTTTTCTCTTGTTTCCCTCCTTACTAGATGACGTGATCACGGCATCTCAGCCCTCGCTGGGTAGAGAGAGGGAATGTGCTGATGGAGCATTACCCAGTGAAGTTATCCCTGCCAATACTTCACAGATCACCAAGAAGTGATTCACCAAGAGCCAGGGAATAGGCACCTTCCCTTGAGTGTGCTAAACCCCCCTTCTCAGTTAACATAGAGACCTTCCAGTTTGTGGATGGGTCTACCTTTCTGCTGCTAGTGTTCTGCAAGTGTGGTAGATAAATAGAGCTGAGTCACCCTTTTGTCACCTAGCTTAGAGAATCACTGAATTCTTCACTGCATACCACCTTTCTGCAAAACTCTGGTGGTGCACTTGACAGTAGGTAGGACCCTAAGGTTAATGTGACACCAGACTCTTGGAGCTCAGGCAGTTACAGGTGAACTAAACTAAGACACCGAAAATAACCTTAACGGCTCAGTGAGCTGTGAAGCGTGGAAGTGAACCACGGGGGTGAGCCCCATGCGGCAAGGCTCGGGCCAGAGGGGAGGCTTCAGCAGCCAGTGCCATAACTTCTAACTCCTCATCTTTTACCTGAGGGGCAGGATTTGGTTAAGGGAACTTTCCAGTTTGTTGCACCCGTACTGCGTGCTGCCTGTGGGTGTTTGGGTGAAGCCAGACAGCTGCCATCCCGAGAATAAAAAGTTGCAGTTCCTATGTGGGGAATTTGGAGGGCAGTGCTTACCGGAGAGTCTGTTACGTAAAGCAGTGCTTACAGCCTCACTCAGAGGTGTGATGTAATCGTTAGGGTGTGCTGTGGCAGTGCCCGCTTAGCTGCCTTCTGACAATAGAGAACAAGTCATCGTTTCGTCACCCCCGAGGCGCTCTGCCTAGGCAGGGCTGATCGATCGCAGCAGCCCCTGAATGAACTGACGCAGTCCATGGGCTAGGAACTCCCCAGCTGCTGGATGTTTTCCCAGCACCGTCCAGCCTGTGTCGTGCTGGACCCTTCCCCAAGCTGCATAGCTGAGAGGAAACACTTGCTGTGTGTACTGACACTAGAGAGGGCTCCAGCCCCTCCAGCTCTGGACCCACACTCGATTGGCTGAGCTGTGGAAATCGCTAGAAATAGCTAAACACAGGAACGGGTGGGCGAGGCCCATCGCAGGCTCTGCTGGAGCAGTTCAGTCATCACCCCCAAACGTGGCATGTCAGACACAGGTTGAAAATGGGTTTGTTTTCTTAAAGGGGTGGGAATAGGGAAAATAAAGGAAAAAAAAAAAAGGAAAAGGAATTTGGGTTGTGATGAGTTCATGATGATGGCTTTCAGGAATTTACCTCTTCAGTTCTGGATATGCTACAAAGTCACAAGATACTGACAGCTCTTGATGCAGCTGCAGCCTCTGTGAGATCTGAAATCTGGTCTGCTGTGATGGGACAAATGACAGCTAGCTTCAGAAAGGAGAAGGAACAAAAAAAAAAAAAAGGCTCCCATCCTGCTTCTTTATAAATAGTGGTTCAACCCAAAGGCTTGAGTTCCTTCAAAATCTTTCATTTATAGCACAGGCAAGGACTGTGCCGAGAACCGATCTGGGATAGCCTTTGGCTCACAGCAAAAGAAAAAATCAAAAGCACCTTTGGGTTTATTGAGGATCCCCAGAGTGGCCCATGGGACATTTGTGGCTGGAGCCTCACCTAGAAAGGGACTAGGGAGTGTTGCAGTTAACATGCATGTGAGTGAGAGCCAGAAATTTGTAAAGGGTGTGATATCCTCGGGTCTCAGGAGCAGATGACTTCCTGAGATCCCTTCTCAGAAGATTGATCTGATGGTCTGGATAGTTTAGTTCCTGTGCTTCCTTAAATTCCATGTGTGTGCTTGATGAAGAAATAGAGTCCTGGGCTGCAGCAAGAAGAGTGTGGCCAGCAGGGCAAGGGAGGGGATTCTGCCCCTTTGCTCTGATCTCCTCAGACCNGGGCTGGTAGGTGGAATTGTCCTCTGAGACTCAGGGATGCTCGCTTTGGTCCATCTGGGTTTATTCAGTTGTTGAAATGCATGCTTAATTGCCCTTGAAAGTGAGCCTTGAGCATTTTTGGAATTGAATCCTGTTTTGTTTGGAGAAGGGAATGGTTTTGCTGAAAAAAAAAAAAAAAACAAAACCAAAAAGGCAGATCAGGGCATGTGGCCTAGGTTGTGGAAAAGCCTTGTGCCAGCTACCTCCAGAGAAGGTGAGGAGATGAGCAACTTTCCATGAAGTGACCAGGCTGCTGACCCCTCCCCAAACACACGCACTGCAGGAGGCTTCTTTAGGGCTGCTGCTTTCTTCTGCTGCTCTTCTGCTTCACGCAGAAGCCTGCCTGCTAGCAGCAGTCCTGCAGTGCACCTCAGCTGAGAAAATACAGCATGAGGCTGATTTTCCTTGGGGAGAAGTGGTTGAGAGGGTTGCTGGTAGTAACAGAAGTGGTTTCCTTAAGGTGTCTGCCTCAACAGAAGAAAAAAGCTTTTGTTTGATGGGTAGGTTCAGTCACAGCTTATGCTACTACTATGCTATAGGAGGGTGTTGCAGAAGGAGATTCAATGTGACGTTTGTAATTCCTTTCTAGGTACTGGAGGAAGGGACTGATACATCTGTAGGGTTAATTTGGATTGCTGTGGCCACATGGGTTGACTGTGCTAGCTGTTAAGAAGATTTGAGGTCCTTATTGACCCATTTTGCTTTAGCACTAATTGTTTGCTGCTGTATTAAGGCAAAAAGATGAGCTAATGCTGTTGCTCCGTATGGTTTTACACTGGCTGCTGATTCTCCCTTGCAGTGGTCTCACAGATGAAACTGATCTTTGTTCTTTTGTCTTGACTTGGGAGGTGAGAGGAGCCCATCCCTGTCACTCCAAATGATAAGGAGGCAGCAGCTTCAGGGTGCTGGTGTTCCTGCTCAGTGTCCTCCAGCTTTGTTAGGCTGCAAGTGCAAAAGGTGAAAAGCTGAGGCTTGGGGCAAGCTCAGGAATATAAAGATTGATCAAATCTCTTTGTTTTCTGTGATCTGTGAGACAGGTTTGTGCTGCTTGGTGATTGTCATGATACAATATAGTGTTTCTCTTAACCTTTGTAGAGTGTGTTGCTTTTCTAACATTCTGTCATGCAATAACTTTTGTGGGTTTTTTTAAAAATTTTTATTTTTGTGCATGGTGCTGTTCTTCTACTTAAAATACATCTTCTGTGTATCTGTATGTTCATACTGTATGAGGGAGACCATGGCCCCTTATGCTAATCAAAGATGCGAAGTGGAGAAAATCAATGTAACTGTGTTGAATTCATTGGATCTGCACCTGAGTCTCCCCATCTGGATGAAGACAATGCCCCTTTCAGCTCTGTTTTCTCTTTATTTCTCATTATGGGCAGTGCCTGGCTTGAGAGCAGCCCTGGGGAGAGAGACTTGGAGGTGCTGGTGGATGAGAAGCTCAACGCGAGCCAGCAGTGTGCACTTGCAGCCCAGAGAGCAACCAGAGCCTGGGCTGCATCCAGAGCAGTGTGGGCAGCAGGGCCAGGGAGGAGATTCTGCCCCTCTGCATTACTCTGCTGAGACCCCACCTGGAGCACTGTGCCCAGTGTGGAGCCCCTGGGACAGGAAAGGTCTGGAGGTGCTGGAAGGTGTCCAGAGCAGGGCCATGAGGATGATCAGAGGGCTGGAGCTGCTCTACTGCAGGGACAGGCTGAAAGAGTTGGGGCTGTTCAGAGTGGAGAAGAGAAGGCTCCCAGGAGACCTTATTGTGGCCTTCCAGGATCCGAAGGGGGCTACAAGAAAGCTGCTGAGAGACTTGTTAGGGTGTCAGGTAGGGATAGGACTGGGTGGGATGGATCTGAGCTAGAGGAGGGGAGGTTGAGATTGGATGTTAGGAAGAAGTTCTTCAGCATGAGGGTGGTGAAACGCAGGCACAGGTTGCCCAGGGAGGTGGTGGAAACCTCATCCCTGGAGGTGTTTAAGGCCAGGCTGGATGTGGCTGTGGGCAACCTGATGTGGTGTGAGGCGTCCCTGCCCATGGAAGGGGTTTGGAGCTGGCTGATCCTTGTGGTCTCTTCCAGCCCTGGCAGTTCTGTGATTCTATGGTTATTGAAAATTTGGGGTACTTCTTCAGGTAAAAGCATCTGCTTATAGCTGTGAATTCTAAAGGTATGAATTTTGTTTACAGCCTACACTCACTGGTACAGGGATCTGAGAAATATTTCTTACCTCATGTTGGTCAAGCCCCTGGCAAGAGGCAGGAACAGTTTTCTGTTAGAACTTCTGGTAGCTCCAATGGAGTTAGATCTTATAGAATCATAGAACGGTAAGGTTGGAAGAGACCTCAAAGATCATCTGGTTCCAACCCCTTGCCATACGCAGGGACACCTCCCACTAGTACAGGTCACTCAAGGCCTCGTCCAACCTGGCCTTGAACACCTCCAGGGAGGTTGTGGAGCACAGAATCACCCAGCGTGATCTTTGATCCTGGGGAACCTGTGCCAGTGTCTCACCACCCTCACTGCAAAGAACTTCTTCCTAACATCCAGTTTCAATCTCCCCTCTGCCAGTTCAAACCCATTGCCCCTTGTCCTGTCATTGCAAGACCTTGGTAGCTCCCAGTGCATGGAACCTGTGGAGCTTTGCTTTGCTGTTTGTGCAGCTTGTCATCATGTCGCCCGAGGGAGAGCTGAACTCAAGTTCAGTAGCTGTCTGCAGAGCTCACTCAGTGCTGCCTCTGGAGGATGGCACAAAACCCCCAACTAACCTAAACCAACCCACAACTAGCACTCAGCTCATGTCAGCTCACTCAGCAGCCTGTCATTGCGAGACCTATTGATGGAGTTCACCCTGTGTTATCACTTCAGTTTCTGGAGGGGTGACAGGTGCTGGTTTCTGATGCGAACTCGGAGCCGTTGGTGTTGTTGCAGTGCATTGCAACATCTGCTAGAAGAGCTGTGCCAAACTTTCTGCTTCTGCCCAGGGTCTCATCTTGGGTGAACAAGGTTGGAATATAGCTCCAACTAAGCAGGAAGAGTAGGCACATTGCAGTGGTTTGGAAGGGAGTTAGGGTTATGATTGTGAAGATTCTCAGGCCTGGTGCACATTTATCCAGCAGTAAGCAGCAGAAAGTGCTGTGAACCTTTGGAGCTGGCCTGGGTGCTTGAGCGCTGGTCAGAAACCCAAACCTGCTTGTCCTGAGCACAGATCTGCATGGATTGGCTCCTTCCCTAGGCAGCTCAGCCATGCTGGTGCCCTGCTGTGCTATCAGAACTCAGCTGGCTCTGAGGTACAGCTAAGGCTTTTGCATAGCAGCACAGAATGTGAGAGGCTGGAAGGCACCTCCAGAGATCATCCAGTCCAACCCCCTGCCAAGGCAGCATCACCCAGGGCAGTCCACACAGGAAGGCATCCAGGTGGGCTCTGAAAGTCTCCACAGCAGGAGACTCCACAACCTCTCTGGGCAGCCTGCTCCAGGGCTCCAGCACCATCACTCTAAAGAAGTTTCTCCTCATGCTGAGCTGAAACCTTCTCTGTTCCAGTTTGTATCCATTGCTCCTTGGCTCATTGCTGTGCACCACCCAAAAGAGCTTGGCCCCCTCCACTTGACCCCCACCCCTCAGCTATTGACAGACACTGATCAGATCCCCTCTCAGCCTTCTCCTCTCCAGACTAAACAGCCTTAGGGCTCCCAGTGTCTCTCCAGAGGGAGATGCTCAAGTCCCCCACTCATCCTCATGGCTCTCCACTAGACTGTCTCTAGCAGGTCTCTGTCTCTCCTGAACTGGGGAGCACAGAACTGGACACAGTATTCCATGTGTGGTCTCAGCAGAGCAGAGGGAGAGAAGAACGTCCCTAGCCTTGCTGGCCACACTTTTCCTGATGCCCCCCAGGCTGCCATTGGCTCTCTTGGGCACAAGGGCACATTTTAATTTTTTATTTTCTTTTTTAGTTATCCTTATTTTGTGTAGAAGTGAGTTGTGTAACTTGTTAAGCTACTACAGACAATTGCAAGGGGCCAGACCTTAAGTGGGAGGAGTCCCCTAACCCCTTTGAGAAAGCTCAGAGTCTGAGGGGGAAGATGGGTGAGGAAAGCCTCTTTTCTTCCCCTGCTGTTAAGTGGTCTGAAAATGCCTTTGGTTTGAAGGAGGATGCAGTGTGGATCTGAATTCTGGGTAGCTGGGAAGCTGGTTCTAGCTAACGAGCTTGTTTTGTGCCAAGTCACTCTGTTTTCTGGAGCAGCCAGGTTGGAGTGGGAAGCTCTGGTTCTCTCCTGGAGCCTGTGTCTGGACTCTGGACCCACGGCTGTATGCTTCAATGCAGTGACCCCCAGGCCAGCATCCAGCACTTGTTAACGTTAACATGATCCCCCTGCGGGACAAAGATACCCCACAGCCTTTTAAAGACCCTATCCTGTTCTTGTAGCTGCTACCAGGTGACCTGGTAAGGTAGGCTTGGGTGCCCACTCGTCTTCTGGCCATGCAGTATCACTCAGAAAGGCTTGCTGCTACCTTTGAGCTCCTGTGGCTGTGCTGGGTTACCGAACTGGGAGGCTGGGCTGAGACACCTGAAGGCTGTGAGGCCATTCAGTGAGACCTGGGCAGGCTGAGACCTGGACACAGAGGAACCTGATGAGGTCCAACAAGGATGAGTGCAGAGTCCTGCACCTGGGAAGGAAGAACAAACTGCAGCAGTACAGGTCTGGAGGGGATCCGCTGGAGAGCAGCNCAGTGAAGAGAAGGCTGAGAGGGGATTTAATAAATGTTTATAAATATCTGAGGGTTGGGGGTCAGGAGGGAGGGGACAAACTGTGCTCAGTTGTGCCCTGGGATAGCACAAGGAGGAATGTGTATAAACTGCAGCACAGCAAATTCCACCTCAACATGAGGAAGAACTTCTTGACTGTAAGGGTCCCAGAGCCCTGGCCCAGGCTGCCCAGGGAGGTTGTAGAATCTCCTTCTCTGGAGCCTTTGCAGCCCTGTCTGGATGTGTTCCTGTGTGACCTGCACTGGATTCTCTTCTCCTGCCCTGGCAGGGAGGTTGGACTGGAAGCTCTCCAGAGGTCCCTCCCAACCCCTAACATCCTAAGAGCCTGTGAACAGCATCTGTGTGTGACAGGCAGGGTGCCTGTCAGGGACAGGTCCGTGTCTGCTGGTGCCTGACCTGCTCTTCAAGTGTCTCCAGCTGCTGTTGGGTGGTGGCGTGGCAGGGTGCGGTGACAGGCAGGCTGCCGCCTCTCTGCAGCAGGGCTTGCGCTCATGTGGTGCGGTGCTTGCCTGCTTTCCTGAAGGCCATGCTGAACTCAACACTACCTTGTATTTCCCTCAGCAACTAGAAAATGTTCAGGGAGGCTGAGGAGGAAATCCAAGTGCTCAAACCCGAGAGATGCAGAGGTGGAGCTGAATGATTTGCCAAGGAAAAGGGGAGTGGAGCTTGCCGTGAGGGTGGTCTGGGTGTTTGGTCACACCTCTCAGTCTGCCGGGTAAGGCACTGCTGGGCAAAAGGGCCCAAAGGGTGGTGCTCGGTGCAATTAAATCCCTCTGGCAACTGGGCACAAGTGGTGCTCCTCAGAGCTCAGCATTTGCTCCATTTCTGTTTGACATCTTTATTGATGCCCTTGATGCAGACAGTGAGTATCAGCCCTGAGTTCCCAGGTGACACCAACTGAGGTGGCAGAGTTGATCTAGATGAGGGCAGGGAGGCTCTACAGAGGCACTTGGATAGATTGGATCCATGGCCAATCACAATGGCATGAGGTTCAACAAAGCCAAGTGCCAGGTCCTGCAGCACTACAGGCCTGGGCCAGTGTGGCTGGAAAGCTGCCTGCAGAAAGGGACCTGGGGGCTGTAATGGACAAGCAGCTGAATGTGAGCCAGCGGTGTGTCCAGGGGGCACAGANGCAGGTTTAGACTGGACATGAGGAAGGATTTTTTTGCCAGCAAGAGTGGTCAGGCACTGGAATGTGCTGCCCAGGGAGGTGGTGAAGTGCCCAAGCCTGTCTGTGTTTCGAGGTGGTTTGGCTGTGGTGCTTGGGGCTATGGTTTAGGCTGAACCTAGGGTGAGCAGGGTTCTCGGTTGGACTTGGTGATCCCGAGGGGCTTTGCTAGCCTGAAGGTGTCTGTGGTTCTATGGTATGGGTCACGCTGTGGTTTGGGGTGGGAGGGTGCAGAGATGCCGCCAGCTGTGCTGCTCCCTGACCCGCAGGAGTCCCTGCCCGGATGAGCGCTGCCCAGCACCTGTGCCTGCAGCAGTCAGCCGCCAGCAGCGCAGGCAGCAGGTGAAGGCTGTCAGCTCCTGCGCACCTGGGCCACTGCTCTGCCTCTGCGCTGATTCACTCAGGGTAGAATCCGGCCACAAGGAGACTCTCCCAAGTTGTCAGCTTGCTCAGTCACCTGGGAATTAGGGTCTATGTTGCCAGGAGTGCAGCACAGTCCTGGCATTCGTGGCTGGGGCTAAGTGTGTGTGGGAGGGAGGCAGCAGCAAGTTAGCCTTTTTCATAGAATCATACAATGGTAAGGTTGGAAGAGACCTCAAAGATCATCCAGTTCCAACCCCCTGCCATAGGCAGGGACACCTCCCACTAGAACAGGTCACTCAAGGCCTCATCCAGCCTGGCCTTGAACATCTCCAGGGAGGTTGTGGAGCACAGAATCACCCAACGTGATCTTTGATCGTGTTTGGGGCTTCTGTGCTCCACAACCTCCCTGGGCAACCTGTGCCAGTGTCTCACCACCCTCACTGCAAACAACTTCCTCCTAACATCCAGTTTCAATCTCCCCTCTGNCTGAGGGACCTCAGCACCTCCTGTGCAGAACTGCACACAAGACTCCAGGTGGGGTCTGAGGAGATCAGAGTAAAGGGGCAGAATCCCCTCCCTTTTTGTGCCCATCCTGGCTTTTCTGAGTTGATGTCCCATGATGAAAACTTTCCCATGGAAACCGATGAAGAAGCTGGTAAGTCAGGAGGAAGGAAACTATTCCTTGTTGTTTAGGGAGGTAAAATATGTGTATTTCCTGGAGTAGTAAAGGGAAAGTTGGCAAGCATATGGGAGAGAGTAATTAACAGAGGAAAAACAAACAAAACTCTTTCTGTGGCTGAGAAGGGGGGGTGGGGGGAGCAGTTAATAATGTGATTCATTCCAAAGAGCCAAGGGTTAGAGTGTGGTAAATAGGAGCTTTCATTACTCCGCTGGTCTGCAGAGCTAAGCTTTTTGGGCTGTAGAGGGCTGCTTGTGCTCCTCAGGAAGACTTAGCAAAATATTGAATGTAAGCATCTCGAAGCAAGCCAGTGCTGTCTGCTGCAGCACATAATACATTCATGTCTGAGGCCTCGAATAAAAGGCATTTGTATTGTGACAAATTAATATATATAATTTTATATTCCACCTGGTGTGCCAAAATTAGCAGCAGTCATTTGTTGGTAATGCTTGCAGCCCTGTAGAGGAGCTGCTTTTAGTTGGCATGCTGCTGGTGCTGCTGAAAGCACTGGCAGGACTTCCAAGGCAAGATGGAAAATACTCTTTAATATGCCTTTTCATGTGAATAATGGTTTTGTGTGTGGAAAGCAGTTTGGGGGGGGGGGAACCAAAAGCAAACCCACAAAAAGAAAGGTGTAGTCAAACTGGATTGAGTTAGAATGAGCTCTAGTACTAAAACCATTTCAGTGGGCAAACCCTCCTGAGTGCAGTCAGGCTTACTTTGTTGGTTTTGCCTTCCCTTGCTTTGGTCCAGTGTGCACTTGCAGCATTGTTGCTAGCAATAAGTGGAATTAATAACGTGTTGCAGAGGTTTAATTCATAATTAGAGGCACTGGGAAGTTAGAAACACATTTTCTCATTTTACCATATTTATGATATTGATTCTTCAGCTGGCTTGAGTGTGTGGTGAGGCTGGCAGCAGGATGCCAGCCCTGACCCACATTATTGCCTGTAATTACCGACAGGTGTGGAGTCAATCAAGCCTTGCCCATCAGCCACCTCTGCACTCCTCCAGGCCTCTTAAGGAGTGACTTGTGGGTGAGTGCTGGCTCGATGTACACCAAGCACCTGCAAGCCTGGGGGATTTCTGTCCTTTGGCTCATCTGGCCTGAGATGTCCTTAAAGCACTTTCCATAAGCTCAGACTGATGGTAAGTCAAGCAGCATCTGCTGCAACAATACCTAATGCTTTGGGAGCCCTTTCTGAACTCCACTTGTCTTGCTGCACCAGTGAGTATGCACACTGCTAGTTAGGAGAGAGTAGCCCTGGGTTGTAGCTAACTGCTGTGTGTTTTTCAGAGGTGCTGGCATGGGCAGAGGTTAGGTGGTGGAAGGTGTGTATACCCTTCTGAGCCAACAGATGAAAATGCTGCTGGATGCTTTAAGGCTGATACTTATTTTTTTTTTTTTGGGGGGTGGGGTGATGAATTTTCTGTTTTCTCCCAGTGATGGGACAAAGCAACACAGTCCTATCCCTACCTGACACCCTATGAAGTCCCTCAGCAGCTTTTTTGTAGCCCCCTTCAGATCCTGGAAGGCCACAATAAGGTCTCCTTGGAGCCTTCTCCTCTCCAGTCTGAACAGCCCCAACTCTTTCAGCCTGTGCCCACAGCAGAGCAGCTCCAGCCTTCCAATCATCCTTGTGGCTCTGCCTTGGACACCTTCCAGCACCTCCGTAGCCCTCTTATAATATATACCCTTCTGTTACTTGTTATAATAAATACCCTTTTGTGTTTGCCCTGCCATTCTCAGGTGAATTTCAAGGTTTCAGTTACTTGGAAGATCTGAGCTATTTTTGTTTCTAATTCATTTTATACACTGATAGGAAGTAGTAATATTTTTTTTTTTCCCCAAAGAGAGTGAAATTTTATTCTGCTTTTCAGATTATCCTAAGGTCAGCCCCGGTGTCTTTGCTTGTTTCAGGGTGCAGGGGAAGAAGTGATTTGTCAGTGTGCTGGAAGGGGCAAGGAAAAGACTATTTTAGCTACAGTGTGGTTTTGTGTTTTCTCTTGGCAGCCTATGGGTAGCTTTCCTCTCGCTTGCCTAGGGGGGAGGGAAGGTAAGTGAAGAATGAATTTTCCTCCCATTGAGGAGTGATCTGCGTGAATTCCGAAGGCTGAGACACGCGTTAGGGTTTGATTTGAAAAACTAGCTGTGGAAACTTCCTTCAGCTGTAGCTGCTTGATTTTCAGAGCTGATGCAACAGTAGGGCTAGGTTTTGCTTGCCCAGGATTTGCAGAGGCTGTTGACCAACAGCTAGGAAGCAGCAGCTGTCTCCCTGTGCTCCCCTCTTTCCCCCCATCCAGACATGATGAAAACACACAAATCCTTTGGCTGCTTTTCTCCTCCTGCCTTTGCAGCTGGGGAGTCTGGCATAGTTACTCTGTGCTCCGGTGCCCTTACCTGCAGGCAAGGCATGATCCAGATTGAAGTGTAATCCTCCCAGATTAGTAAACAAGCCCTGCCCCATGCCTGTCACTAAGCAGCCGAGCAGCTCTTGGGAGGAATATTTTGAGGCTTGTAAAAAGAGTTTCTAGCAGAAACTTTCCTTTTAAAATATGCTGATCTTTGCAAATAGTTAAATGAGCAAGCAACAGTTCCTGAAGAATGAAGATGCTGAGTCTCTAGCCGCTTGCTAATATTTCCCTCTCTGGGACGGGTTTGCTTCACAGCTGAACCTGAAAGTCCTTCACAGTTGGCAGTGGTGCTGAGTGACTCCCACTTCCATGGTACCTCTGGCTGCATTTAACTGCTTTTCAGTTTCACACTTTTTTTTGCACTGAAAACCAGCTATGTGCAAAGCTGTAGATAAGTAAGGAACTCACCATGTAGGTGAAACCATGGAAAAAGAACCTGTGATATTCTCCTGCTGGACCTTGTTTTGAAATTGCAATGGCAGGACAAGGGGCAATGGGTCTGAACTGGCAGAGGGGAGATTGAAACTGGATGTTAGGAGTGGACACTCTTTGCAGTGAGGGTGGTGAGACACTGGCACAGGTTGTCCAGGGAGGTTGTGGAGCACAGAAGCACTGAACGTGATCTTTGATCCACAACCTCCCTGGAGGTGTTCAAGGCCAGGTTGGACAAGGCCTTGAGTGACAGCCAAACAGAAAGGGATCTGGGGGTGCTGATTGACACCCGCTTAAACATGAGCCAGCAGTGTGCCAGGTGGCCAAGAAGGCCAATGGCATCCTGGCCTGCATCAGGAATAGTGTGGCAGGAGCAGGGAGGTCATTCTCCCCCTGTACTCTGCACTGGTTAGGCCACACCTTGAGTACTGTGTCCAGTTCTGGGCCCCTCAATTTAAGAGGGACATCGAGGTGCTTGAGCGTGTCCAGAGAAGGGCAACGAGGCTGGTGAGAGGCCTCGAGCACAAGCCCTATGAGGAGAGGCTGAGGGAGCTGGGATTGTTTAGCCTGGTGAAGAGGAGGCTCAGGGGAGACCTTCTTGCTGTCTACAACTACCTGAAGGGTGGTTGTGGCCAGGAGGAGGTTGCTTTCTTCTTTCAGGCAACCAGCACCAGAACAAGAGGACACAGTCTCAAGCTGTGCCAGGGGAAGTTTAGGCTCGAGGTGAGGAGAAAGTTCTTCACTGAGAGAGTCATTCCCCACTGGAATGGGCTACCCAGGGAGGTGGTGGAGTCACCGTCCCTGGAGGTGTTCAAGGCACATTTGGACGTGGCACTTGGTGCCATGGTCTAGTCTTGAGGTCTGTGGTAGTGGGTTGGACTTGATGATCTTTGAGGTCTCTTCCAACCTTGCTTATACTGTGATTGTACTAGTGGGAAGTGTCCCTGCCTATGGCAGAGGATTGGAACTAGAAGATCTTTGAGGTCCCTTCCAACCTTACCACTCTATGAGTCTATGAAACGAGGAGTTGCTCCTCCTCTGAGGAGCTTTCTGGGAGCCTTGGATGGTGGACAGGACAGCCATGGGTTGGATGGCACATGGTAACCTGTGGGGCTCAAGGCTGGAGGGGAGAGCCTCTGGTGTGTTCATCACAGATGTGCTGTTGGTTTTAGCTTGTCCCCTCTGCCTTGCACCTGATCCACAGCAGAAGTGGAGCTGCTCTTCTTGGCTGGAAGTTATACCTATGGGAACTTTATAGACAAATTACATCCTTGTCTCTGCAGAGTTATCCTTCCTATATCTACCAGGGATCTAGACATTGAGGCCCAGGGCATCTACAGCCTGCCCCAGGGGCTGCCTGGCTGTGGTTCTGTTGTGAACTCTCTGTGAGACAAGCCTGCTCAAGAGCTTTCTTATCCGACTAATTCCCCAGCAGGAGCAGCCAGCCTGATGCTCTGCACTCAGCCCCTTGCCCCACACTGGAAGGAGCCACAAGGCTTTTTCTCTTTGCTGTAGCCAAAATGGGTTTGTCCTGCCCTGTTTGGGAAGTACCAGGGCAGCATTGCTGTGCGTGCTCACTACTCCTGATGCTTGCACAGAACCAGTCCAAAACCCTTCCCCACCACGGGCTGCAAGTGCCCCAGAAAAGGTTTACTGGCTTTAGCCTGAAATGTGAGATGCTTTAGGCCGACTAAACCTTACTGTGGTAGTGGAAAATGGGAGAAGCCCATTTGGTAGCCTGGGATGCAGTCTGTTGGCAGCCCAGGCTTTCTCAGCTGGTTCTGTGGGGTCCTGTGCCTGCTGGTCCTTGCCTGACCCTGTGGGAAGGCAGCTCAGTAAGCTGAGCTGGGGCAATGCTAGTGCTGTGCAAAAACTACTTCCTTTCTGCCAGGCCATCTCTCTGAAATGCTGTGGTGGGGCAGGGATGTGCATCTGAGAGCTGAACTGTCTGAAAGAGAGATTTTTAAGGAATTTGGTGCTCTGTTTTGAAAATAAACTTTATAGGACTTCACCTCCCTGTACTGGTTGTGTTGCTCCCTAAAAGACATCAATCTGCACCTCTGGTGAATCTTGCCTAGCATTTTAAAAATCACCTGCTTTTTAGATAAGTGGTCCTGTTATCATAAAACTACTTCTGACCTTTTTTTTTTAGTGCCTTTTACTTACTTATTTTATTGTGAGTAAGGGAAACAAGACATTGGGCTGCAGTGGCAGTGCTGCACTTGGCTCCTTGCCTCTTCACAGAAGTGTGCATGGTAATAAACAGCCCTTCTAAGCTTTCTGCTGCAGGCTCTGAGCATCGCTGTACCTCAGCTTACTTGCCTGTAACAAAGCTCTTGCCTGTGTGTCTTTAATGAAGGGCTGTCCTGAGGTAGAAATTGCCTTCCTTGGAATTAGAGGAGGAGGAGGGATGTGTGGTGCTGAGGAAAAGCTAAGCCAGGAAACACCTGGCAACCAGATGGCCCCTAGCATGCTGCATCATACCCACACCTTCATTAAGGATTACTGAGGCTGTCTCTTGGTAATAGATTTAGAGGTTTGGGGTCACAAAGAATTAGAAAATTGTAGCCAGTTGCAATTAAACTCGAGTTATTTTTAGAGGACAAAGAACTGAGCTGAAAACTGAATTAGAGCTACTTGAAAGGTTAGGGCTTGCATACTGTGGGGGCTGTTTCGCAGGCTGACAACAGAAGGGTCCCTTCTGCTTTGGTCAGAGGCAGGAGCAGCCCAGGCTGGAGCCGGCAGAGCTGTGAGCAGTGGCACGAAGGTGGGACTGGTGGTGCTCTGCTTCCCGAGGGCAACTGGCATTATGCTCTTCTATGGCTGCCAAAGATGAAGGCTGCTCAGAACACCAGTAGGGGAGGACTCTATGGGCTGGTATCATACACTGATGCTGTTACCTGTGTTTAATGTGGGTTTGTATTTCCTCTCCAGCATGCCTGCAGTCTCAGAGGGTGAACTTGAAGTGTTTTCAAGGGAGCTGTGAGGCCGTCAGTAAGGGAACAGAGGTCGGGAGGAGCTGTTCTTGCACAGGAGCCCTCTCTGTGGTGGTGACCAGCCAGCAGCAGTGATTGCTGGCATGTGGTGGGTCAGGAATTTGAGGTGGCCCTATGTGGGTGCACAGAAGTGAGCATGCAGAAGGTGCTCTTCCTCCTGCATTTCCTGTGCTCCCCTGGCTGCTCCAGAGTTTGGCTTACTGCTGCGCTGGGAGGTGAGAGATGCCTTTTCCCCAGGGAGCGGTTCTGTGCCTCAGGAGCTCGTCTCCCAGCTCTTGCTGGACTGGATAATAGCCTCTTGCCCCGTGCACTGGGCTGGCTGTCGCCCTGCCACCGGGCAGGCTGCCCAATCCTTGTGTCCTGGTGCCATTGAAGGCAGAGGAGCATTGCTGGCTTTTATCCCCTGTGTACTCCGAGCAGCTCCTTTGCAGGCAGCACATCTCACCTCACAGTGCTGCTGAGCCTGACTTGGAAAGAGTTATCATGAGTTATCACGAATTATCAAGAGTTATCTGGATGTTAGGAGGAAGCTCTTTACAGTGAGGGTGGTGAGGCACTGGCACAGGTTGCCCAGGGAGGCTGTGGCTGCTCCCTCCCCGGAGGTGTTCAAGGCCAGGTTGGACGAGGCCTTGAGTAACCTGTAGTAGTGGGAGGTGTCCCTGCTTATGGCAGGGGGTTGGAACTAGATGATCCTTGAGGTCCCTTCCAACCCTACCATTCTATGATGACTGAGATCTGCTTAGTTACCTGTTAGTGTTGGTATCAAAGCCTGCTGTGGACTTCTTGCAGTGAGTTCTGAGGGACCCACCTCAAAAAACTTGTTTTAAATATTGCTGCAGGTTTCTTTGTAAGGCCACTACCTGTGGGGTTGGTTCTGCAGCTGAGCCCTTTGTTCAAGAGGAGCTCACTCATGCAGTGGGAGCTGTTTGTGTTTGATTAAAGAGGAGCCAGTGACACCCCAGCACATGCTATGGGGCAGCCACATGAATGCGAAGCCACCGGCAGGCAAGGGCGGATCAAACTGTACAGGGAGGCTTTTCATTTTCTAATCTCTCTGAGTTTGAAGGGCTATTTCCTATTTTGCCCTCAAGAGAGGAAAAATAAATCTCCTCAGTTCTTGAAAGCTACTGCCCTAGGCTAGGCAGCCCCTAGGTGAGCAGTTCCTTACCCAGCCAGGCCAGAATACCCTTTTGTTGGGTGCCGATGCTGTCTTCAACCAGTGCAAAACCATAGCAGCAGCTTGGGAATCAAAAGCAAGGGGAACATGCCTGAAGGATTTACTGTGGTGCCCTTGGCTTTCCCCTGAGAGGAGCCCAGCTGTCTTGGAACTGAAATTAAAATATGACTCCTAAAATAGGCCTAATTAGGGTACTTCCTTTAGACAGTGTCTGGTGCAGGCAGAGCCAGTTCTGGGACTGTGCAGTGGTGTTGGGGTTTTTTGGGTGAAGAAGAGTTTGAGTAGTGGCTGAGGGAGGGGGTGATGAGCAGTGTTGGTGCTCTCCAGCTTTGGAAAGTTGTGACAAAGCACAAGATCTCTTTTCCCCTACCAGTCCTGCTGCTTTGGGGTGTGAACCTGATGAAGACTTGTACAGAACTACTGCTCCAGTGGTGTGCTGGCATTAAGCGAGCTGGGAAGCAGTTTCTCTTCACTGGGCACCTTTATTTTGGCTCAGTCCTTGAAAGAGGATTATTCTGGAGCAACATGGGAGGCAGAAAACCAGGCACTGCAGCCCCATGTCTGTAGGGGAGTTTCAGTTAGTTGTGACACCAGGGGAAACTCGATGGAAGCCTGAGTGTTTGAGTCACTAGGGAGAACTGGAGCTAGGGTTGGGTTGGAAGGGACCTGGCGAAGCAGGCTGGGACTTGCTCTCGGCTGTGGCTGAGTGGCTGTGGTGTTTGTTCTGTATTGGGGCTCTGGCAGCTGCTTCCACACTAGATCAGCTGCTGGGGATGTTGGATATCTCTGGAAAGGTGCTTGGAGCTGCCTGTGTCTGACAGCTTTGGCTTATTTGCCTAATAGCTGTTTACCTCTTTTTTTTTTTTTTTTTTTTCTCTCTTACCCCACCCCCAAGGAAGACTCATGGTGTAATGAATGGCAGAATACTTTCAAAACTCCAAACCTAATAGTAGTAATTACTCTTTATAGTATTACCATGCCTGGGCAATGTAGGGGAAGTACTTTGCCTTGTTGGACTAAATTTGGTGTGGACATTCATCATACCACAGAACTGTCAGGGACCTCAAGGATTATCCAGCTCCAACCCCCTGCCATGGGCAGGGACACCTTACACTAGATCAGGTTGCCCACAGCCACATCCAGCCTGGCATTAAAACCCTCCAGGGATGGCTTCCACCACCTCCCTGGGCTAAACCTGTGCCAGGGTCTCACCACCCTCATGGGGAAGAACTTCTTGCTAACATCAATCTCAATCTGCCCTCCTCTAGCTTGGATCCATTCCCCCCAGTCCTATCCCTACCTGACACCCTAAGAAGTCCCTTCCCAGCTGTTTTGTAGCCCCCTTCAGATCCTG
>WBNM01041265.1:104230-141038 GCA_013399055.1 Ramphastos sulfuratus
GTAGAAAAAAACTGGAATGGTGATGATCTTCCACAAAAGTGCAGAATCTTGACAATCCTGCAGAGAGTTACTGCATTTTTCCTGTGAAATTTTAAAACCAGCTTTACTAGAGAACTACCCTGATTTCACAATGCCATCTGTTAGTTACCAAAAATTCTTCAGAGAGAATACTTTTTCCCCCTTCCCCCACCAAGTGCTGAGGGATATCAGATTTTCTGCCTCCCTATGAAGTTCCCCAAGGCTTTTCCTTACTACTCAATGTAGCTGCCTCTTATTGATTTTCAGAAAGCTTCCTGTTGTTCATCTTTAGTTTTTAAAATACATATCTGCACATGCAGAAATGCATGCATATATATGTGTGTGTGTGTGTGTGTGTATATATATATATATATATATATTTTTTTTTTTATTTACGTGCTTTCTCAGCCTTCCAGANTGCCTTCTCAACCTTCCAGAGAGGGGGACTCCACAACCTCTCTAGGCAGCTCTGGGACCCTCACAGTCAAGAAGTTGTTGCTCATGTTGAGGTGGAACTTGCTGTTCTACAGTTTCCATCCCTCGCCCCTTGTCCTGTGCCAGGGCACAAGTGAGCAGAAGCTGTCCCTGTCCCTTCCTTCCTTCCCCCAGCCCTCAGCTATTGATAGACATTGCTCAGATCCCCTCTCAGCCTTCTCCTCTGCAGACTAAGCAGTCCCAGGGCTCTCAGCCTCTTCTCATCAGGCAGTGCTCCAGCCCCCCAAGCATCCTTGTAGCCCTGCCTTGGACTCTCTCCAGCAGATCCCTGTCTCTCTTGAACTGGGGACCCCAGAACTGGATGCAGTATTCCAGGTGGGACCTGACTGGGGCAGAGTAGAGGATGCAGGAGAACGTCCCTGGATCTGCTGGGCACACTCTTCCTAATGCCCCCCAGGATGCTGTTGGCCTCCTTGGGCACCAGGGCACATTGCTGCCCACCAGCACTGCCAGGCCCTCTGTTGTGGGACTGCTCTCCAGCAGATCCCCTCACCAAGGCCCTGGATAGGGGCTGAGTTTGCAGTGTGGATTCAACAGGAGAGCCTCCATAAAGAGCAGGAAAAGGAGGCTATGTGATCTGGCTCCTGTTTGATTCAAGGCAGGGAACCATTTATTGTTAGTTAGCATCTTCCATTGGGAGAGTTTCAGAATGCATGTTGTGTTGTGGGAGAACCCACAGTCATCAGCAATAAAATCATTGACTCTTCCTGACGTGTTCAGGATCCTCAGAAGAAGTAAAGGATGCTTTCATTTCAGGTGGTAAAGTTAATTCAGGACCCATCTTCTAACAAGCCCAGAACTTTGTCTACAAAGCCTGGAGGAAGGACGACAATGACTTAGAGGAGATTGGTAGTGATTTGCAGATCTTTAGCCTGGGGCTGCTTAGTCTGCAGAGGAGAAGGCTGAGAGGGGATCTGAGCAATGCCTTTAAGTATCTGAGAGTCAGGGGTCAGGAAGGGACAGGGACAGCCTCTGCTCACTTGTGCCCTGGCATAGGACAAGGGGCACGGGATGGAAACTGCAGCACAGGAGATTCCATCTCAACATGAGCAACAACTTCTTTGCTGTAAGGGTCCCAGAGCCCTGGCACAGGCTGCCCAGAGAGGCTGTGGAGTCTCTTGGTGTGGAGACTTTCAGAGCCCACCTGGATGCATTCCTCTGTGGATTACCCTGGGTGATGCTGCTTTTGGCAGGGGATTTGGGCTGGATAATTTGCGGGGGTGCCTTCCAACCCCTAAGGTTCTGTGATGCTGTGATTTATTTGTTCTGTGCTGGGATTCTGTGCTCTGGGTAGTGGAGCAGCTGGCCCCAAACAGCAGTGTCTGGAAATCACCTACAGGACAGGAGGGTGAGAGGAGAGCTTGCAGCAATCTGCAGCTGTGTGCAAGGCTGTTGCAGAGGCAGGCACTTCTGGGCTCTTCTCACAAGTAACTACTGACAGAATGAGAGGGAATGGCCTCAGGCTGTGCCAGGGGAGGTTTGGGGTGGACATAAGAAAACCTTTTTCGTGGAAAGGATTCTCAGGCACTAGCAGAGGCATCCCAGGGAGGTGGTTGAGTTGCCATGCCTGGCTGTGTTTAAAAGCCATCTGGAGCTGGTGCTTGGAGACATGGTATAGGGACACTTACTGTGTGAGGGCAAAATGGGTGCACTTGATGATTTCAAAGGTCCCTCTCAGCCTGGATGATTCTGTTCTGTGCTAAAAATCCAAGAAGATCTTAGAAGTTGTGCTGCTGCTGAGGAAATGGCCACAGTTCATCGTTGCTTTGTTGTTCCTGCTTGAATTCAGTGATTCAGAACACAGATGCTGCGTGATTTTATTCAGACTGTCTGGGTTCAGACTATTCTGAGCAGCAAAAAGGTTCCACCCCATACTCTGCTTTAGTTCTGTGTCCTGTTTAGTCTGCAGAAGGGAAGGCTGAGAGGGGATCTTATTCATGTTTGCAAATATCTGAAGGATGTGTGTCAAGGGGCCAGGCTCTTCTTGTTAGTGTCCAGTAATAGGGTAAAGGGCAATGGACAGAAACTGAAACTCAGCAAGTTCCACGTGAACATGAGGAAAAAGCTTCTTTACTCTAGGGGAGGCAGAGCCCTGGAGCAGGCTGCCCAGAGAGGCTGTGGAGTCTTCTTCACTGGAGACATTCCAAACCTGCCTGGATGTCTTCCTGTGTGACCTGCCCTGGGTGATGCTGCTTTGGGTCGAACTTGATGATCTCGAGAGGTGCCTCCCAACCCCTGGCATTCCATGATTCTAGTAAGTGTGGTAGAGTTATTCTCCAGTAAAATAGGCAGCAGACTTTATCAGTCTTGCTGTGCCTGTGGACAGCTTAAGCATCACTGAACAGCATTTGCTGTTTAGGTGTGTGTGAGAGCTGTGCCAGAACAACTTGTTGGCCATTAGCTGATTTTTATTCCTTCATCAGGTTTTAATTTGTTGTCTTCCAGTCAGGACCAAAACCTGGATTTGGGTTTGTTGTTTTTTCTTCCTCCATTTGCGATTTTTGGTTCTAGTCCTTCTAGGTAAACCTAGGTATGTGTGGCATCAGTGCATGTGAGGTCCTAGCCTGTTTGCTAGGGGTAAGGAGGAGGCTGTGCCTGTGGGCTGGGTTGCAGAGTTGGCACCTGCAGTGTGTTGTGTGCTTATCAGCCTGATTATTGCCTTTGTTGTCCTTTGACCAGTGCACACCCTTCTGTGGCACTCTCTTAGCCCTTTCAAAGCCTCTGGGCCAAAATAAATTCCTTGCTCAGAAAACCCAATGCTGGCACAGTCTGGGGGTATTTGATCATAGGTGCAGTAAGAGGAGAGGTTTCAACCTGCCCTTGCAGATGTGCCTGCCATTATGGTGTGCTAAGCTGAGGGATACTGTTTGAGCCAGTCCAGAAGAGGCCACCAAGATGCTCAGAGGGCTGCAACAGCTCTGCTATGAGGACAGGCTGAGAAAGTTGGGGCTCTGCAGCCTGGAGAAGAGAAGGCTTCCAGGAGACCTTAGAGTAGCCTTCCAGTATCTGAAGGGTGCTACAGGAAGGCTGAGGAGGGACTATTGACAAGGTCTTGCAATGACAGGACAAGGGGCAATGGGTTTGAACTGTCAGAGGGGAGATTGAAACTGGATGTTAGGAGGAAGTTGTTTGCAGTGAGGGTGGTGAGACACTGGCACAGGTTGCTTCGATCACATTGGATGATTCTGTGCTCCACAACCTCCCTGGAGGTGTTCAAGGCCAGGTTGGAACAGGCCTTGAGTGACCTGTACTAGTGGGAGGTGTCCCTGCCTATGGCAGGGGGTTGGAACTAGATTATCTTTGAGGTCCCTTCCAACCTTACCATTCTATGATTCTATGCTCCAAAAGTCTGGAATGGTAGGGGTTGGAAGGGACCTCTGGAGATCGAGTCCAACCCCTCTGCCAAGGCAGACTGGGCAGGGACATGTCCAGATGGGTCTTGGAAGTCTCTGGAGAAGGAGACTTGGCAGTCCCTCTGGGCTGCCTGTGCCAGGGCTCTGGGACCCTCACAGGAAAGAAGCTTTTCTTCATGTCAAGGTGGAACTTGCTGTGTTCTAATTTGCGTCTCTTGTCCCTCATCCTTTGCTGTGAGGGTGCTGGAGCCCTGGGGTAGGCTACCCAGAGAGACCGTAGAGTCTCCTTCTCTGAAGAGATTCCAGACCCATCTGGACACTGCCATCCTGGGCAAACTGCTGTGGGTGACCCTGCTTCAGCAGAGGGTTTGAGCTGGATGATCTCCAGAGGTCTCTTCCAACTCCTGCCATGCTGAGATTGTCAAGTGTTGGGACAGGTTGTCCAAGGAGGTGGTGGAGTGGCCATGCCTGCAGGTCTTTCTGTGTGGATATGGTGCTGAGGGTGTGTTGGAGTGGCAGCAGCTCAGCAGCAGTGGTGGGATTGTGAGCTCTAGGTGAGGGATTGGACTTGATGATCTCAAAGGTCTCTTTGAACCTCAGCACTTCTGTGGTCCTGTCACAGGGCAGCACTGGAAGGACCCTCGTGGTATTTGTAAGCGTTGTGCAGATTCCCTCTCAGTCTTCTCTATGCTCAACAGCTCCAGGTCTCAGCCTCTCCTCCTAAGACAACTGTTCCAGCCCCTTCTTCATTACCCTAGAGAGTGCCAACAGGAGAGACTGGATTCTGATAGTACATCCCTGTCACTCTTGAGCTGCGGGCTCCTTGGCAGCTCCTCACTCATTCATCCAGATCTCTTTTCTACTTACTTTTTTTACTCAGAGGAATTCTCCTGTGTTGAGCTCGGGGGAAGTGATATTTGCACATTAACCACATCAGACAGGCAGAGAGAGCTGTGCCCATGCCAAGAGACCTGGAGAGCAAAGGCAGTGCTTGAACTGCCTTCCTGCACTCCCACTCCCCTGGTGCATCCTGGTCTCCTGTGGATGTTTGGTTGCACAGAGCTGTGTGTGAGTGCTGATGGAAATGGCAGCCACCTCCTCTGCCCAGCCTCTCTGGCTGGTGTGGGCAGGCAGCAGAGTGCTGCCTTCCAGGGCAAATGGCACTGCACAGTTCCTCTGTCCTGCAGGGATCACTTGTGTGGTTTTATTATTTCCTTCATCATTTTGAGCTCAAGAATATGACTTTTGGTGTACGTTCTTAAGGCCCTAATGCTTGGAAAGTCCACCTGGACTACTGATGGTGGGGACAGGCTGAGAGACTTGAGGCTGTTCAGTCTGCAGAGGAGAAGGCTCTGAGGAGACGTTATTGTGGTCTTCCAAGATCTGAAGGGGGCTACAAGAAAGCTGCTGAGGGACTTGTTAGGGTGTCAGGTAGTGACAGGACTGGAGGGGACGGAGCAAAACTAGAAGTGGGTAGATTCAGATTGGATGTTAGGAAGAAGTTCTTCCCCATGAGGGTGATGAGAGCCTGGCATAGGTTGCCCAGGGAGGTGGTGGAAGCCTCATCCCTGGAAGTTTTTAAGGCGAGGCTGGATGTGGCTGTGGGCAACCTGATCTGGTGTGAGGTATCCCTGCCCATGGCAGGGAGGGTTGGAACTGGATGGTCCTTGAGGTCCCTTCCAACCATAGCAATTCTCTAACTGTATGATAGCAGCACAGGCTGCCCAAGGTAACCAAAGAGACTCTGGATTCAGGAACATCATGTCCTAAACACTAGTTCCATCAACCAGTGCTAATCAGCAGCTGAACTGGGGCCAGGCTTGTTAGGGGAACCAACAAGTCTGCCTTTGAATGGAGCCACAGGAGGAGAAGAGTGCAGCTCTCAGACCAGAGTGCAGCTGAGCTGTTTTGATGTTTGTGGGAGGCCCTGAGGCGACGCAGTGCAGGTTCTTCAGCGCTGACATCATAGAGTGCTGGGACATGCTGCCAAGTCCACGTGGGTGGAGAAGAAAGGAGGTGTTCTTGATTCTTCTAAACGCTTGTGCTTCTGTTCTCAAGGGAGGAAAAAAGGAGCAAAGCTTCCCCATGATTCTCTGAGGATGGAAATGCCACAGCAGCTTTTTGGCTGACGGCAGGAATGGCATTTCCTGAGCTGTCTTCACTGCTTGGGATCTCGTCCCACTTACGTAAGTTGTGTTTTATCAACTGGAGCACATGCAGAACTAAAAAACCACTTGGAGAACTCCAGGAGCCATTTATCACCACCTCCCAATTTCCAGTAGAATTACTTACACTCACAGTTGCCCTGAAAAAGAGGGTTCAGGTATTCTGCATCAAAGTGTTGAAGTTGCATCCTTTCACCTGGGTGCTAAATGCTTTTTGTCTTCTCTCCAATGATACTTAAGTTGAAAACCCTGAAAATTAGTACAAACATCCATAGCTTGAAAGCATCTCAGGAGATTCTATTTTCTTGTTTCAGCAATTAGGCTAATTTTTGATAGATCCTAAACTCAGCCTTGATGAAACTCTGCTCTGGTGAGGCCCCACCTGGAATATTGTATCCAGTTCTGGGCTCCNCTCCAGAGGTCCCTTCCAACCCCTGACATCCTGGGATCCTGTGAAATGTCATTTCTCTGAGTGAAATCTGTGCCTGAGTGATTCTTTGGCCATAAGCTCATTTTTAGCACTTGTATCAGAGTTTAATTTAGAGTTTTCCAGTCAGGACCAAAAATTTTCAGGAGAGAAATTAATTTTCACACTTGGATTTACACTTTCTGTGATGTGCAGCATGGAAGAGATTCTTGTCTCCAGTTTGCACCAATCATTTGCTTTACAGAAATGTATTGATCAGTCCTACATAATATTTTATTAATGTAATGAAGTCTAAAGAAGATGCTTTGCATTCAGCTGTTCTATGGATAGAAAAGAAGTTGTGACACTTCTCTAAACAGTGCTCAGATCCTTAAAGGAGCATGGAAGAGTTGCTTTTTGGGATATTTGCCAGTGCAGTGTGGCCTGGAAACGGACACACTGATTTTTAGAGGCTGATCAGTTTGATTCATAGCAAAAGATGCTTAGAACCACCTGGACCTGGCCAGGCTGGGTCCATGGGCTGAGGCCAACAGGATGAGGTTGAACAAAGCCAAGTGCAGAGTCCTACACTCTGGCCACAACGACCCCATGCAGCACTACAGGCTGGGGGGTGAGTGGCTGGAGAAAGCCTGGCAGAGAGGGACCTGGCAGTGCTGGGTGACAAGTGGCTGGGCATGAGCCAGCAGGGTGCCCAGCTGGCATGGAAAGCCAATGCCATCTTGGCTTGTATCAGGAGCAGTGTGNTGCAGACTCTTACCACTGCTTGTCTTGTGCTCCTTTTATCCATTCCTAGGAGCTTTTGCCCTTGCTATGCTGATAGGAGATGGCCCTTTAAAAGCACTCTATGGTTCTTACTACTCTTGCTCTCAGGTGCACTCCCCACAGCAAGAGTTCTTTGCAGCTGCAGAGCTCTGGGTGCGTGCAGGGCCAGGGCACCCTTAGCTTGAAATGTGACCAATTCAGTTCCTGGCAACTAAAAGGAAAGGGGAAGGAAACAAACACAAACCTCTCTAGTCCCAAATGGAGCAGAGGACGCAGCGTTTAACATAGCTCAGAACAGTTGGGAAGTGTGAATCCTTTAAGGCTCACCTTATGTTGCCTGTCTGTGGAAGTGGGGGCTCTAGAAAAGCGGAATGTGAACAGTGGAACTCATTTGGGTTTGCCTCTTCTTGCCTGCTTAGCCTGAGTGTGCTTGCAGGTGGAAGCTGTTAGCTGTGGAGCTGTTGATCCCAGCAGGGCAAGCAGCTTCTCTGTTAATCACTGGGGCAGGTAGGTGACTGCTAAATCCTGTTTGCTTTAATTGGCCTGGTGGTGCCTTTGGGTCAGTGGGACTAAGGTAAGTAATGTACTCAAGGTCTGTCCTGGTGTCTTCACCACAGGCTGCAGGTCTGACATGTAAGCTATTCAATGGCTGGAGATGAAATAGCAGAGGGTTTGGTCTTGGGAGCCCCTTGGAGGATTGTGGAATTGCAAATGATATCCTGACAGTTTACTTCATCAGAGGGTGTATTCCTTTTTGCAGCAGACATTCTGCTGGGGAGGAGTGCACGAAGCAGCTAATTGGAAGTGAGGTGCAGCTGGGACTCACGGCAAGTCCTGCAGCAGGGTTCTTGGCCAGCTCTCTGCCACGTACTGAGGGCTACACATCAGGCTTTCAGCAGCCTCAAACCTCCTCAGCTCTCATTATGGAGCAAAAAAGAAGAATTATTACTTCCAGTTCTTTCCCAGAGATGCTGGCAGACGATGACTTCACACAACACAGAGGTGCAGCTGGGTCTGTGTAGCTGTGCTGACACCATGGTGAGGTCTTGTCCCAGTTTCCAGCATTCTCTTCTTTGTTCTTCCCTCTCTAATTACTGGTGCCACAGATTGTTTTTGTTAATGGTGGTACTTTTTCTTCTGTGTGTTGCAGTATAGTGCTGTGTTTCCCAGTCTAGTATGGTGTGTGGCTTGAATAGTTGGGTTGTAGAACAGCTTTTGAGCATGGGAGCTTTCCAGTTAGTCTGAAAAATCATAGGATCACAGAATTGTCGGGGGGGGAAGGGACCTCAAGGACCATCCAGCTCCAACCCCCCTGCCATGGGCAGGGACACCTCACACCAGATCAGGTTGCCCACAGCCACATCCAGCCTGGCATTAAACATCTCCAGGGATGAGGCTTCCACCACCTCCTTGGGCAACCTGTGTCAGTGTCTCACCACCCTCATGGGGAAGAACTTCTTCCTAACATCCAATCTCAATCTCCCCTCCTCTAGCTTGGATCTGTCCGCCCCAGTTCTATCCCTACCTTACACCCTAACAAGTCCTTCCCCAGCTTTCTTGTACCCCCTTCAGATACTGGAAGGCCACAATAAGGTCTCCTGGGAGCCTTCTGCACTCCAAACTGAACAGCTCCAACTCTCTCAGCCTGGCTCCATAGAAGTGCTCCAGCCCTGTAGATCCTCAAAGGAAATGAGTACAAATGTTTGTCTGTCCTGGGAATTGATCTATTGCCTTTCACATGCTCACAGGCACGGATACAGGGGCCAAAACTTGTGAGGCTGCCATCTGCATGGCAGTGCAGTGGGAGCTGGGCTGCACACAAGCCCCGAATGCCTTAGCTGGCAGTCCCAGCGACTCAGGTGCAGCTCCCGGGGCTTGCTTGCTGCCCAGCACCTTCCATTGTCATGCAGAGTAACCCCAGTCCCTTCTGAGCAGCTCTGCCTTTGGGTGGGGGACTGGACAGAGCTGTGTGGGGTTGGCACTGGGGCTTCCTGGGTGCCCCCTGGCCAAAGACCCTGTGTGTGTGACCAGCTCTGAGTTGTTGCAGAGTGCCCGAGGGTGGCTTTTGGAGGGCAAGCCAAGTCCCTGTGCTCCAGCAGAGGCAGCGCTGGCATGGATGGGCACTGCTCCTCCGTGTGGGGTAGGAGCAGAGGAAATGCAAACGCTTAAACGTTGGAATAAACTCCCAAGGGAGGTGGTTCACAGGATCCCAGGACCTTGGGGGTTGGAAGGGACCTCTGAAGGTCAAGTCAAACACCCTGCCAGAGCAGGAGCATAGCCTAGTGCAGGTCACAACAGGAAGGGATCCAGATAGGTCTTGGAAGTCCACCTAAACCGTTTCAAGGCTCAGCTTGACAGGGTGCTGGGACACCTCATTTGAGCTCTACTCTTACCATGTAATGGTTGGACTAAATGATCCTCAAAGTCTGTTCCCACCTGGCATTCTGTGAGTTCTGTGACATGAAGGCCTCTGGATCTTGAGGACAAGGACAATGCTTCTCCTCAGCGCTGTGTTGCTCTCTCAGCTCATCAGACAGAATGAGGAGGGGAAAAAGCTCTTAGTGATCCAAGTTAAATTTGTGTTTTCCCAGAGAGGGAGAGGATGTGTGAACTTGGAACTCAGTTCACTTCTCTTCATGCATCTTAATCATTGCCTTTCTCCTCAGTGCATTTCCATTGTGTTTGCATTATCTAATCCACTTGCAATTACTCTTTTGGTGTTTCTTTCCCCTCCTTGTTTCTGCTGTCTGCCCTCATCATGAAAGTCAGTGTTCAACAGCAGCAGGTTTTGCTGCTCAAAAAGAAGGCAGCTCTGTTTAACAGAAGTTGACTGAGTGTCTAAAACTAGACAAGCCCTGGCTTGTGTGCCTGGACCGGGTGGTGGTGTGGTGAAGCCCACCTGTCACAGGAGCTACTTGTTCTGTTCCTGGGGACCAGTGGTTTTCTGACAACAAGCAGGACCTGTGACTACTTTTACATCTGAGTTCAGTCTGTGATGGTTTGGGAGTTCCCTGCCCTACACTTTATAAAATCCCCCAGACTAGACTCAGCCAGCTGGAAGTTAAGGACTGAAGCTCTATTTACAGCTTAGCACAATGTACAAGCAGAGATAGACACAATAGACATGAATAGTTACAGAGATAGACAAGTTAAAGGGAATACAGAAACACAATCCCCCTCCCAGAAATCAGAGTCCCCAGGAGGGGCTCCCAACCACCCTTCCACCTTCTTTCCACCCCTCTACCTTACCCCAGGGTCTGCCTTACGTTCAAGGTGAGTTTGGAGGATCGGCCAGGGGGGTTAGAAGCAGAGTGGTAAGTTAGGTTANACTCCCAAGGGAGGTGGTTCACAGGATCCCAGGACCTTGGGGGTTGGAAGGGACCTCTGAAGGTCAAGTCAAACACCCTGCCAGAGCAGGAGCATAGCCTAGTGCAGGTCACAACAGGAAGGGATCCAGATAGGTCTTGGAAGTCCACCTAAACCGTTTCAAGGCTCAGCTTGACAGGGTGCTGGGACACCTCATTTGAGCTCTACTCTTACCATGTAATGGTTGGACTAAATGATCCTCAAAGTCTGTTCCCACCTGGCATTCTGTGAGTTCTGTGACATGAAGGCCTCTGGATCTTGAGGACAAGGACAATGCTTCTCCTCAGCGCTGTGTTGCTCTCTCAGCTCATCAGACAGAATGAGGAGGGGAGAAAGCTCTTAGTGATCCAAGTTAAATTTGTGTTTTCCCAGAGAGGGAGAGGATGTGTGAACTTGGAACTCAGTTCACTTCTCTTCATGCATCTTAATCATTGCCTTTCTCCTCAGTGCATTTCCATTGTGTTTGCATTATCTAATCCACTTGCAATTACTCTTTTGGTGTTTCTTTCCCCTCCTTGTTTCTGCTGTCTGCCCTCATCATGAAAGTCAGTGTTCAACAGCAGCAGGTTTTGCTGCTCAAAAAGAAGGCAGCTCTGTTTAACAGAAGTTGACTGAGTGTCTAAAACTAGACAAGCCCTGGCTTGTGTGCCTGGACCGGGTGGTGGTGTGGTGAAGCCCACCTGTCACAGGAGCTACTTGTTCTGTTCCTGGGGACCAGTGGTTTTCTGACAACAAGCAGGACCTGTGACTACTTTTACATCTGAGTTCAGTCTGTGATGGTTTGGGAGTTCCCTGCCCTACACTTTATAAAATCCCCCAGACTAGACTCAGCCAGCTGGAAGTTAAGGACTGAAGCTCTATTTACAGCTTAGCACAATGTACAAGCAGAGATAGACACANAAGTGAGCTGAGTGTACTCAGGTATCAGAATGCTGTTATTTATTTGCCTTGTAGTTAAAACTGCATTTCTATGATAAGGACTCTCAGGTTCCTTAGGAATTACAGAATAATAATAGCCTGGCAATTAAAAATAACCCAAACCCATTAAAAAACAAAAAAATCTGGCATTGGAAGGTGGTTTCAGATGGCTTCTCCTGAGAGTAGATGTTTGGTGGGTTGTTTTTGTTTGTTTGTTTTTTGTTTTATTTTGTTTTTTGTTTTTTTTTAAACCATGTCATAAAATAAAGAAAATTTTTTTTTAAAAAAGGGGTACCTCTGGGGAAGTTTATATTTAGTTTATACCAGATTAAAGGAAGTCCTTGCACTCTTATCTAGGGTTGGATCTCTGGTGGGAGCTGCCATCTCGCAAGGAAAAATGCAGTTTTTGGAGCCTTAGAATGTCTCAGGTTGGAAGGGACCTCAGAGACCATCTACTCCAACCTCCCTGCCATGGACAAGAGCAGCACTCAATGAGACTCAGCCCCCCAAGGCCTCATCCAGCCTGACCTTGAACACCCCCAGGGAGGAGGCATCCACAAGCTCCCTGGGCAACCTGTTCCAGTGTCTCACCATACTTGTATTGAAGAACTTCCTAAGCTCTGGTCTCACCCTGTTTTCCTTCAGCTTTAAATCATTGTTCTGTTTCAAGACACCCTCAGGAGAAGTCCTCCTGCAGCCTTCCTGTAGGATCCCTTTAGCTATTGGAAGGCAGCTGTGAGGTCCCTCAGTGTCTTCTCCAGGCTGCATACCCCCAGCTCCCTCAGCCTGTCCACATAGCAGAGCTGCTCCAGCCTTTGGACCATCTTAGTGGCCTCCCCTGGACTTGCTCCAACAGCTCTGACCTCCTTCTGCTGGGGCCACTATTTGAAATCTTACTGGTTTGGACAGAGGTTTTTCCAAATGCATTGCTGACTTCAAACTGTTGGGTTTGTTTAAGGAAAAAAAAGCTTTTCTGTAGTTGCAAACAGCTCTGCTATTTACAAATCCTGGCTCTTGCTGGCAGCACTGGGAGGTGAGGTGGTGTGCCTGGGCACTGATACAGGCTGGGCAGTGTCTGGCTTGACAGCAGCCCTGAAGNATGTACCTGGAGGCTCAGCTGGACTGAAGCCCATGGTATGGCTCCATCCCCTGCTTCCTGCACCTCGAGGAGGACAAAGCCTTGTGCTGACCCCCAGCCCTCTCTGGGAGGTCACTGCACCTGGCTCACAGCTATTTGCTCTTCCAGTGGCTCCTTTGGTGAGCTAGCAGAGAGTCAGGCATAGTCAGTGCAGTGTCCTGAAGGGCAAACAAGCACATCCTTCAACATGGAGAGTCAGTTTATCTGCTTCTGCTTTCCAGATGAATTTTTGTGCTTCTCTGGAAGCTGAAACACAGAGAAACAGGACTAGCAAACCTGCTGCAGCCGTGCAAGCTTTGGTCAGGTCCTCTCCTTCTGTGCAGAGGCAGATGTGGAGGCTCCACCCTGGCACTTTGAGGTGGAGTTGCTGAAACAACCCTCTGTAAATAACAGATCTTGGTGTTTGTTTTGCTGTTCCTGTAGTAAGCTGTTTGTGAGTCATTGTTTTTGTTATTCATCTACTCTCAAAGATGGAGAAATCACATTTAATGAATTCATGTTTTGTCATCAGCAATCACAGCGTTGCCTGGTTGGAAAAGACCTTAAGTAAGATCTTTGAGTCCAGCCATAGTCAGGCATCTCCCTGCACACAGCTGTTAGACCCTGTGAGTAAGTTACTGGAGGATGAGCCATCTGCTTCCCTTTGAGGTGTGTGCCCACTCAGTCCAGGGCCTCTTTGCTGCTGCTGCCACTAAATGGGACAGCTGTATGGGCAATGGATCTTACCACCTAGGGTTCTGTCCCATCGGCAACTTGTTTGTACCATCAAGGAATTGCACCAGAGTGAGGCCTGGGGAGCAGTCATGCAGATACAATTGTAGAATGGTAAGGTTGGAAGGGACCTCAAGGATCATCTAGTTCCAACCCCCTGCCATAGGCAAGGACACCTCCCACTAGTACAGGTCACTCAAGGCCTCCTCCAACCTAGCCTTGAACACCTCCGGGGAGGGAGCAACCACAACCTCCCTGGGCAACCTGTGCCAGTGTCTCACCACCCTCACTGCAAAGAGCTTCCTCCTAACATCCAGTTTCAATCTCCTCTCTGCCAGTTCAAACCCATTGCCCCTTGTCCTGTCATTGCAAGACCTTGTCAACAGTCCCTCCCCAGCCTTCCTGTAGGCCCCTTCAGATACTGGAAGGCTACTCTAAGGTCTCCTGGAAGCCTTCTCCAGGCTGCAGAGCCCCAACTCTCTCAGCCTGTCCTCATAGCAGAGCTGCTGCAGCCCTCTGAGCACCTTCGTGGCCTCCTCTGGACCCGCTCCAACACTTTCATGTCTTTCCTGTGCTGGGGGCTCCAGAACTGCACACAGCAGACACAGATAGACAGTGCCAAATGCCATCCCAAAAGATGTTTCCTTGTTTGCTCTCTCAGAGCTCCTCTGTGTGTGGCAGTGGTTAATGCTTTTTTCAGCCGCTGATGCCTCGTCCTGGCTGAGTTACCTGTCACAGGGTTATGGAGGCAGGAATAGACCTCTGAGGTCTACACAGTGACTAGACCATGGCAGTGGGTGCCACATCCAAGCTTGCCTTAAACACCTGCAGGGAGGGCTACTCCAGTACCTCCCTGGGCAGCCCATGCCAGCGTTTGCCTGTCCCAGCCTGCTGCACCCAGTCGTTGTCTGGTGCTAACTCCATGCTGGGCTGCCTTGGATCAACAAAGTCAAGAGAGGCTGAGCTGACAACTTGTGGAGGGACAGCCTCAAGCAGCAGACAGTGCTGCTGCTGAATGGACAGGGGTGATTGCAGGGCTAGCAGAGCCTTTTGTAGACAGGAGAGGAAGGGTGGCTCTGTTTTGAAGTTTTGCCTTCAAAAGCTTTCTTGCTGTTTTGATCCAGCTCTTTGTTTAGAGCAAGAGTTTGCGTTTCAGCCTTTGGAACTGCTTGCAGCCGGAGCTGCCAGCAGCACTTGCAGGCTGATACCTCAGCTAGTGCTTGGTCCCTCTATGGCAGTTTGGGGAGGGAGATTAAAAGACTTGGGAAAACTGGTATGGGTGAGTGGGTGAATTGAAAACAAGTGGGATTGGTCCAAGTTGTAGTTGTTGAAAACATGTTCACCTCTGCAGAGACAATGCTTCAGGGCTCTGCACTTATGCCCAGGTGACAATTAGGGATATCCTCTGCTGATGTTGATTTGAATGAGGGTAGAGAGGCTTTGCAGAGGAACTTGGGTAGGCTGAGATCAATGGGCCAGTATTAATGGGTTGAGGTTCAACAAGGACAAGTGCCAGGTCCTGCACTTGGGGCATAACAACCCCAAGCTGTGCTACAGGCTTGGGGCAGTATGGCTGGAGAGTTGACTGCAGAAAGGGATCTGGGGGCTGTATCAGACTGCAGCCGAGTGTGAGCCAGCAGTGTGCCCAGGTGGCCAAGAAGGCCAATGGCATCCTGGCTTGGATTAAAAATGCTGTGTCTAGCAGGAGCAGGGAAGTGATTGTGCCCTTGGATTTGGCTCTGGTAAGGCCACATCTTGAGTACTGTGTCCATTTCTGGGCACTGCAATACAGGAAAGATGTGGAGGTGCTGGAGAGGGTCTAGAGGAGGACAACAAAGCTGGGGCAGGGCCTGGAGAGTAAATCTGATGAGGAGCGACTGAGGGAGCTGGGGGTGGTTAGTGTGTGAAACAGAGGAGGCTGAGGGCAGACCTCATTGCTGTCTACAGCTACCTGAAGGGACATTGTGGAGAGGCTGCTGCTGGTCTCTGCTCACAATTGGAGACAGAACAAGGGGGAATGGCCTCAAGCTGAGACTGGGTAGGTTTAGATTAGATATTAATAAATTTCAGACTCTTTAGTCCTGGAGATGTTTTGGAGCTCAACTGGATGAGAACTGAGTTGATCTCCTTGGGTAGGTGCTTGGACCAGAGGCTGCCAAAAGTCCTTCTGACCCTCTTGACTGTTCTGTGGTTCTAGTTCCGTGTGAAGTCCATGAATGGACACTCCTGCTGGTGCTCAGATGTGCTGAGCTGTGACTTGTGCAGCCATCAGTTTGAGCTCTAGTATTGATTTTGCATCCAACAGAGAGGGTAGAGCAGGAGTGCAAACCACCCCTCCATCCTAACTCACTCTCTGCTGCCACTGGGGCATGGCGTAGCGGCCATGGTGGTGCCAGGTGATGGTTGGACTCGATGATCTCAGAGGTCTTTCCCAACTGTAACAATTCTGTGATTCTGTTTTGGGGAGGACACTGTAAGTGTTGGACAATAACTGTGTATAGGTGTGGCTGGAGCTGAGGAGGACAGCAAGGGGACATCAGTGGGTGCCCAAAGGCTTTCTGAAATGGGGCAGGCTTCGTCCTCTCCCGTCTCTGTGTGCCCTGTCTGCGTGTTGACTCCTCTGTGTGACCACCTTAGGCCAGCAAAGAGCCGATTGTGAGTGCCAGGGGAAGAGCTGCACTGTTATTGCCAGAAGAAGTGTGCAGGTAGGTCCAGGTGGGTCACCAGAAGATAACAGCAATGGTAGGAAGAGGCAGGTTTGTTCCTGACACAGCTCAACTGCTGAGCCACCACAAGGTTGACACACAACTGGTGACTGAAATAGCTGTGCCTGCACTGCAGCTACTCTCTCTCAGCAGTGGGACAGGTCCACTGAGCCCAGGGTGCAGTTTCCTTTCCTCTGCCCCTTCTGGGTGAGAGGCTTTTGCTGAGAGCAAGCTGCTGGCTGTTGTAGCTCGCTTCAAGGTTAAATCTCTTGTGCCTGCTCAGGCTGACTTCTGTGAGGTAGGATGTGAAATGTGCATGAGCCTGGGAGAGATACAGAAAGGCAGCACCAGGTTCTGGTTTGTGTCTCAGTTGCTTCTTGGGNTCAGAGGTCTTTCCCAACTGTAACAATTCTGTGATTCTGTTTTGGGGAGGACACTGTAAGTGTTGGACAATAACTGTGTATAGGTGTGGCTGGAGCTGAGGAGGACAGCAAGGGGACATCAGTGGGTGCCCAAAGGCTTTCTGAAATGGGGCAGGCTTCGTCCTCTCCCGTCTCTGTGTGCCCTGTCTGCGTGTTGACTCCTCTGTGTGACCACCTTAGGCCAGCAAAGAGCCGATTGTGAGTGCCAGGGGAAGAGCTGCACTGTTATTGCCAGAAGAAGTGTGCAGGTAGGTCCAGGTGGGTCACCAGAAGATAACAGCAATGGTAGGAAGAGGCAGGTTTGTTCCTGACACAGCTCAACTGCTGAGCCACCACAAGGTTGACACACAACTGGTGACTGAAATAGCTGTGCCTGCACTGCAGCTACTCTCTCTCAGCAGTGGGACAGGTCCACTGAGCCCAGGGTGCAGTTTCCTTTCCTCTGCCCCTTCTGGGTGAGAGGCTTTTGCTGAGAGCAAGCTGCTGGCTATTGTAGCTCGCTTCAAGGTTAAATCTCTTGTGCCTGCTCAGGCTGACTTCTGTGAGGTAGGATGTGAAATGTGCATGAGCCTGGGAGAGATACAGAAAGGCAGCACCAGGTTCTGGTTTGTGTCTCAGTTGCTTCTTGGGAATCACAGATTTGTTGGGGCTGGAAGGGACCCCACTGTTTGGCGGAGGTCCGGAGGCTGTTGGCAGGTACAGGAATGCCACAGCTGCCCCTGCCTGCACTCTGTCTTCTGAAGCCTGAAACTGGCAGACCTTGTGCTGGCAGACTCTTCACATCTGGGTGGGGTGCACCACACACAGATGTTGGCCTTGGGCTCCTTGTATCCTATCCTTCAAGTAAGGTCCTGACTCCATCTGCAGCTCTGTGACACCTTTGATATAAAAACCCAGTCTTGGTAGCATTTTTTTTTTTTTTTNACACTTCTAGCTCGGATCCATACCCGCCCAGTCCTATCACTACCCAACACCCTAACAAGTCCCTCAGCAGCTTTCTTGTAGCCCCCTTCAGATCCTGGAAGGCCACAATAAGGTCTCCTGGGAGCCTTCTCTTCTCCACTCTGAACAGCCCCAACTCTTTCAGCCTGTCCCTGCAGCAGAGCAGCTCTAGCCCTCTGATCATCCTTGTGGCCCTGCTCTGGACACCTTCCAGCACATCCAGACCTTTCCTATCCCAGAGGCTCCAGCACTGGGCACAGTGCTCCAGGTGAGGTCTCAGCAGAGTGGTGCAGAGGTGCAGAATCCCCTCCCTCATCCTGCTGCCCACACTGCTCTGGATGCAGCCTGGATACAGGTTGCTATGGAAATGCTTAGACTACAAAAATTCTTTCTGTAGAGGTTGAAAAAGTCTTTCAGAAGCTTCTAAAAAGAGCTTGAGACAAGCAGCACCTTTCATTTGCAGCTAACATCAGAATATTGTTTACTGCTTCCACAGAGATCTCTTCCAGTACACTGTTGTGCTTGGGCTCCCTGCCAAGTCTGAGCTGTGCCCTTAGCATCCCTTAGCAAATGAACATGGCATGTGAACGAGATACTTGGGTGCCCATCGTGCTAGTAGGGCGTAAGTCTTGCTGGCCTCTCAAATGTTATCTGGTAGGCTGTGATCAGACAAAATAGGTCTGCGGAGTTCCACTGGTGCCATTTGCTGCTCTCTTTAATGTTCCACATTGACCTGTTGGAGCGGGTCCAGAGGAGGCCACGAAGATGCTCAGAGGGCTGCAGCAGCTCTGCTCTGAGGACAGGCTGAGTTGGGGCTCTGCAGCCTGGAGAAGAGAAGGCTTCCAGGAGACCTTAGAGTAGCCTTCCAGTATCTGAAGGGGGCCTACAGGAAGGCTGGGGAGGGACTATTAATAAGGTCTTGCAATGACAGGNAAATTGTTGCATGCCTTTGACCTTTTCTTAACAGGATGCTAAGTTTATTTCCACAGATGCTAATTCTGTCATGATAAAAAACCCAAACACCTAACAGTGAGCCTGAGCTGACGGCTCAGGGGCCTGCCAAAGTGGGGTGTGAGAGGAGCTCCCCTGACACATTTCCCAACCACATTGCTTCCTTGTCTTGGGGAAGCTTCACAGTGCTAATTGTCCAGAAACATTCACTTCCCAGCTGTGTCCTGGTGAGTGAGAAAGGGAGATCTGAACCCTGCTTTTAAAGGGCTGCCTGTAGGCAGCACAGTGCCTGTTTGCTTAAGCTGCTGGAATTGAGGCAGGAGCAGCTTACTTTTCTCCGTTAGCTACATTCATTTGGAGTAAAATGTTTGTTTCTGCTGTCTCAGTGTTACTACCACCTGAAAGAGGTGGATGGGTCCTTTGCAGTTGTGTTTGGCTGCATAGGTCACACACACAGACCAGTGAGCGCTGAAGCCACGTGGCAAAGGCAGCCACACCGCTGCTGAGGAGAGGAACAAACAACTGTGTCTGGGCAGAGATGTTTCATTAGTTCTCCTGTGTGGTCTCTTTCTTACACACTTTGGCGTTTCCTAAACGTGTACTATTTGGTATGGCCCTAGGCAGCAGCTGTGGTGAGTGGAGGTGTAGTTGTGTGGGAGAAGGAGCTGGGAGATTTGGGATGCGTTTGGGTAGTGCAACATCTGCCTTTACCTCTTCCCCTCCTCCCTGCTCAGGCAACTGCTGGTGGGAGCTCTGCTGCTTATTTTGAGAGGATGGGGGTGGGTTTGGTGTCTTTCAATGAGAAACTGTTCAGAACAGGAGTCCTTTATATAGGATTTATGATGCATTCCATGACTCAAGTGAGGTCCTGATTCCATCTGCAGCTCCATGACATGTTTGATATAAAAAGCCACTCTTGATAGCATTTTTTTTTTTTCACACTTGGTAAATTGTTGCATACCTTTGGCCTTTTCTTAACAAGATGCTAAGGTTATTTACACTGACACTAATTATAGCACGATCAAAGAAAATAAAAATGTCTTTAAATAAGTAAAAGTGGTACTCTCTGAATGGTTAAGTGAAACATCCTGTTTAAGTGTCATGGTACTGAAGGAATTGCTTTTGCATGAAATGATTCTTCCTTTTCTGTCTTACTGCTCTGAGTTTGGTGCTTCTTCCCTCCAATTAATTACTGGTTTCAGTTAATCTACACAGGATCCCAGGATGTTAGGGGTTGGGAGGGACCTCTGGAGAGCTTCCAGTCCAACCCCAATGCCAGAGCAGCACCAGAGAATCTAGCACTGGGCACACAGGAACACATCCAGACAGGGCTGGAAAGGCTCCACAGCAGGAGACTCCACAACCACTCTGGGCAGCTTGTGCCAGGGCTCTGGGACCCTCACAGTCAAGAAGTTGTTGCTGATGTTGAGGTGGAACTTGCTGTGCTGTAGTTTCCATCCCTTGCCCCTTGTCCTGTGCCAGGGCATAAGTGAGCAGAGGTTGTCCCTGTCCCTTCCTTCCTTCACACAGCCCTCAGCTATTGATAGACATTGCTCAGATCCCCTCTCAGCCTTCTCCCCTGCAGACTAAGCAGCCCCAGGGCTCTCAGCCTCTCCTCATCAGGCAGTGCTGCATTCCCTTCAGCATCCTTGTGGCCCTCCCTTGGACTCTCTCCAGTAGATCCCTGTAGCTTTCTTTCCCTGCCTTTTTACTAGGAACCAGATTCCTGCAGGAAATGATCAGTGAGTTCTACTCATTGCGTTGGGAATTTGGTGTTTGTTTGCACACCTAAATACATTTCAAAAGGGTATCATTGCTGCCATTTAGGACTGAGTGGATGAGGGCAGTTGGCTCTTTCTCCTCTGCTGAGTGAAAATCTGAAAACAGAATTATCAAATCATAGAATGGTAAGGTTGGAAGAGACCTCAAAGATCATCTAGTTGCAACTCCCTGCCATAGGCAGGGACACCTCCCACTAGCACAGGTCACTCAAGGCCTTGTCCAACCTGGCCGTGAACACCTCCAGGGAGGGAACAGCCACAACCTCCCTGGGCAACCTGTGCCAGTGCCTCACCAAACATCAGGGACTTTCTTAGGAGGATGAGAGACTGCACTGCCCCTGGCCTGGGTCTGCAGTCTTTTGGGGTACTACTGGTACCAGAAGCACAGACTGCATCTGCACAGGCTGCCTTCTGCTGGCAAACACATCTGTGACCTTTGAGGTTCTTGACAGGTCTGTGCCAGGTGTGCAGCACAAGTTTGTGAGAAGATTTCTTTTTCCAAGGGGTTTACTAATTTCCTTTGGGCTTCTGATTTTCTTGGAGCTATAATCCATGCAACCAGTTCTTAACTGGGTTTATGGGCATAGGAATTATTGCAAAGAAGGCAGTAATATGATTCCTGGCAGATGAGCTGGGGAACACCTGACAATGGGTAATCAATGAGGATTTTTCCCCCCCCTTCTTAAGTAGAGTGGAAAGCAAAGCAGAGTTTCTGCCAAATGAGTAGGGAGAATTCTTGTTGATCCTTCTGAAGTGCCTTCCAGTGCTGATGAGAACTGCATACATAGCGAAGAAGAGCCCAAAATAAACATTTCTCCAGATGAGAGGCCACGAGGAGGAGATAAACAAGGCAGTGGTAATGGGACTGTCAGAACTGTCTGAAAGCCAAAAGAACAGAGAAGAAAATCAGTTTGGATTTCAGCAGCTAATTTAGGACAGAAGGTCGATGAGGGCAGCACAATGCAGGCTTTATCAGTGTTTAGAATATAGAATCATAGAATGGTAAGGATGGAAGGGACCGCAAAGATCATACAGTTCCAACCCCCTGCCATAGGCAGGGACACCGCCCGCTAGAACAGGTCACTCAAGGTCTTATCCAACCTGGCCTTGAACACCTCCAGGGAGGGTGTGGAGCACAGAAGCACCCAATGTGATCAAAGATCATGTTTGGTGCTTCTGTGCTCCACAACCTCCCTGGGCAACCTGTGCCAATGTCTCACCACCCTCACTGTAAAGAACTTCCTCCTAACATCCAGTTTCAGTCTCCCCTCTACCAGTTTAAACCCATTGCCCCTTGTCCTGTCATTGCAAGATTCTCTTCTCTTCTTCAGGCAGAATATGTTCTGGTATGTTCCAGGGGGCATATTTATGTCTGTGTTACTGGGCTTGGAGGTGTTTAGCTCCTAAAACAGAGTTTTCCCTTTTTTATTCAACCAGCATGGAAGTGGAGTAGCTCTGTAAATTCTAAGTGGCTGCAGAGAGGTGCCAGGCAGAGCCTGCTGAGGTGCAGCAAGGCAGACAAATGTGACTCTTGGAGATGGGACTTGGGTTTTCACATAGCCTAAGCTGATGCTGGTCGTTGGTGTCCTTGCTAGAGAACTGTTTGTGCTGTAGCAGCATCTACTTGCTGTGAGAGGCCACCTAGGCTGGACAACAGAAGGGCTTGTGGTGAGATTCACACATTGCATTGGGTTGGAAGGGACCCTCAAAGCTCATCGAGTCCAACCCTCCTGCGCTCGTCAGGGACACCTCCAACTAGAGCAGGCTGCTCAGGGCCATAGCAAATCTGAGCTTTAATGTCTACAGGGGCAGGGCCTCACCCCCATCCCAGGGCAGCCTGTTCCAGTATTTCACCACTCTCATTTTAAAGAACAACTACTTTGTCTCACTTATATCTCCAGTATCAAACTGCTGTCTCTTGCCCTGTCACTACAAGCCTCTGAACAGTCCTTCCCCAGCGTTCCTGTAGGACCCCTTCAGATACTGAAATGCAGCTCTAAGGTCTCTCTAGAGCCTTTTCTTCTCTGGGCTGCACAACCCCGGTTCTTGCAGCCTGTCTTCACAGAAGAAGTGGTCCAGGCCTCTGCTAATCCTTGTTGTTCTGGACAGCTGACTTCACAGGGAGATAAGGATGGAGGATGCTGGGCACTCGTTCCCCCAGAGGTATGGGAAGGAGGTGGGATATAGACCTGCTGACTGCTACACCCTGCTGTGCCCACCTCAGTGGAATCTCTGCTTTCTGTTGTCCCAAACCTGCACATGGGCTTCTTCCCTTGAGGTGGGGTAGCTGCTTTTGAAGGGCTGTAGAAAGTAGTTTCTCCCATGGCCAGTGGGGCTGGAACTAGATGATCCTTGAGGTCACTTCCAACCCTGACAATTCTGTGACTCTCCCCTGAACTGGTTAGAACTGTTCCTTGCTGGTCTTGCTTTCAGAGGGGTGGGAAAATCTGGATTTTTGTGGCTAGCATTACTTCTGAAGGACTGGGTTGCAACAGCTGCTCTGTTAGGAGCAGAGCTGTGAACTCTGTTCTGGGATGCGTGAGGAGCAGGTGTGAGGTATTCACACTGGTATGGATGGGTAATGAGGTGTGATGCTGTCCCAGCTGCTCACCACACTGTACCATATCCTCCTGCTCTTCCAACTTAAACCTTCTGGTGCATCTTTCTACTGAAAGGGATTTATTAGCAAAGGACCTGCAGGAGTTGTTTCTGCATCAAAGATGTTGGGTAGTGGTTTGGTTTGGGTTTTGGTTTTTTTTTTTTAACCTTTTTTATTTTGGATTGTTCTGTTTCTTGGCCTTTTGCCATACTTTCTCCCTACTCTGTTCTACCCTTCCCCACATCATTGGATCTTTGGTCCCATCCTCTTGAATAACTCCAAGTCCTGTCACTCCCACAGGCCAAGAGGCGTAGCACATGGCTGGACACTCTTGAAAAGAGAGGTTGAAGAGTGATGAATGATGCTCATTAGCCTAAATATGCCAGACAGCCCTGGACACCCAAAGAGCACACCCATGATGTTTTAACCTAACTATTACAGGGTCTTATTAAGCTTATATTAGTTTAAATCAGTTTGAATTTTATCTGCACTTCAAAGAGAGGAGAGGAGTTTTCCCTTTCAAAGGTTGCATCTAGTCCTGCTGCATGGAGGTCCCTTCCAACCTAGACCAGTCTATGAACTTGTATGGAACTCTGGGCATCAGCAGGGGTGGTAGGTGCTGGCGAACAAGGATCAGTTCCAGCATCAATTCAGTGGCTCCCTCAGGAGTCAGTGCCGGCACCAGTGCTGTTTAACATCTTTGTCAGTGACATGCACAGAGGGATCAGTGCAGCCTTAGCAAGTTTGCAGATGGCACCAAGCTGTGTGGCACAGTCAACTTGCTAGAGGGCAGGGATCCATCCAGAGGGATCCGGACAGGCTGCAGAGGTGTGCCCAGGCCAACCTCATGACATTTAACAAGGCCAAGTGCAAGGTCCTGCACCTGGGTAGGCACAATCCCAAGCACAACTCCAGAGGGATGCAGCAGCTCTGCTGTAAGGACAGGCTGAGAGAGTTGGGGCTCTGCAGCCTGGAGAAGAGAAGGCTTCCAGGAGACTGTAGAGTAGCCTTCCAGTATCTGAAGGGGGCCTAGAGGAAGGCTGTGGAGGGACTATTGACAAGGTCTTACAATGACAGGACAAGGGGCAATGGGTTTGAAGTGGCAGAGGGGAGGTTGAAACTGGATGTTAGGAGGAAGTTGTTTGCAGTGAGGGTGGTGAGACACTGGCACAGGTTGCCCAGGGAAGTGTTCAAGGCCAGGTTGGATGAGGTCTTGAGTGACCTGTACTAGTGGGAGGTGTCCCTGCCTATGGCAGGGGGTTGGAACTAGATGATCCTTGATGTCCCTTCCAACCTTACCATTCTATGAATCAGGCCAGGCTGATAGTTCTCTATGTAAGGGTGGGGAGAGGGAGGCAGTAAGACATCTGTGCTTTAATCTCCTTAGGGCTGTTCTCGTGGCAGTGAGGGCTGGCTGAGGTGGCAGGTTTGCAGGCAGGACCAGTGACAATTCCGTGCGTGCCTGTGTCGCTGCTGGGCTTTGCTTTGCGCTCACGCACCTGCTCCCACTCGTGCGTGTGCCGCGCAGCCCTGCGTTGGCAGAGACCTGTGTAAAGCAGCCTGGCTGCAGAGCTGGCAGCACCAGCAGCAAGCCTGCTGTGGAGCAGAGGCAGTCTCGGCAGTGCACAGCAGATGTTGCCCTCCGGCTGACAGCTGCGTTTAAAATCAGTTGTAAAAAGGGATTGGGGATTGTGCAAATGAAGGCGAACAAGGACAAGTGGCAGTTAACAGCCTGCGTGCGCTGCCAGGGGACTGCAGCTCTGCTATGCCAAGGTTCTGTGAGAGAGCAAAAGCCAAGCAGCTCTGCACTAAGAATTGGAGTGTTAGGGGCTGGAAGGGACCTCCAAAACTCATCCAGTCCAACCCCCCTGCCAGAGCAGCATCACCCAGAGCAGATCACACAGGAACACATCCAGGTGGGGTTTGAATATCTCCAGAGAGAGAGACTCCACAACTTCCCTTGGCAACCTGTGCCGGGGCTCTGTCATCCTCACAGGGAAAAAATCCTCCTCATGTTTAAATGAAACTTCTTATGCTTCAGCTCCCACCCATTGCCCCTTGTGCTGTTTCTGGGCATCACCCAGCAGAGCCTGGCTCCAGCCTCCTGGCACTCACCTTTACATATTTATAACCATTGCTGAGGTCACCTCTCAGACTCCTCCTCTACCAGCAGCACAGCCCCGCACCAGCTCCCTCAGGCTCTCCTCTTAACAGAGCTGTTCCATTCCATTCAACATCCTTGTGGCTCTGCATTGGACACTCTCAAGGGTTCCATGTCCCTCTTGACCTGGGGAGCCCAGAGCTGAGAACAGTACTCCAGANAACAGAGCTGTTCCATTCCATTCAACATCTTTGTGGCTCTGCATTGGACACTCTCAAGGGTTCCATGTCCCTCTTGACCTGGGGAGCCCAGAGCTGAGAACAGTACTCCAGATGTGGCCTCAGTCGCAGAATATATCTGCTTGGAAGAGCCCGCCAGGCTCATCCAGTCCAACCTTCAACCCAGCACTTTCCAGCCCTGTCTGGATGTGTTCCTGTGTGACCTGCACTGGATTCTCTGGTCCTGCTCTGGCAGGGGATTGTACTGGAAGGTCTCCAGAGGTCCCTTCCAACTGCTGACATCCTGGGATCCTGTGATAGAACATTCCAGATATCCCAGGCACTGAGACTGTGGCACATGATAGAGGCAGAAACCCTTTGGGTTTTAGAAAAGCACAGAACATAAAAGATGTGTAACTGAAAGGCATAAAGTAGAAGGTAAAGGAGTAACTTAATCTTTCCTGTCACTGATACTCAGTTAAGAATGGAAGGGAAGCTGTGGTGAGGCTCTCAGGTCTGCAGTGGTTGCTTGCAGGAGTACCCATATTGTCTGATGTGCTGCCTGGGTGGAGTGCCCTGCTTTGTCTTTCTCTATTGCTGACTTGAGAGAGCTGCAGTAAGAAGAAAGCTGAGGAGGAGTTCTGATCATCTCTGCCATCCTACCACTGTACTGCACTGAGATTTTTCTTCTTTCCTGATGAGATTTGCTACCATTTGATAAACAACAAAGCCTCCTAGGAGAAGACAAGACAGCACCAAGCCCCCCAAGTGCTGATATCTTTTGCACTTTGAAATAATTTCAATGAGGCAGAGGGCAGGACACTTGTCAAGCATCAATCTGTGGTGAATTAAGTAGTATCAACACCAGAGTGAGAAGAACAGAAGGATTAGGGGGGAGGAATCCTCCAGAAGTTTGCTATTTGCAGAGAAAGCTCTCTTAAAGATTTGAGCATAGAATCTCATTTAAAAACTTGGATGCAATTGGTAAAGACATGGAGAGATTGCCCCTGGGGAAACTCAGGATCTGGAAGTGTGGCTGCAGGGCTGTCTGGTGGAAAGGGACCNCCAAAGAGAAATTGTCAGGAGCTGTGTACAAGTTAGAGATCAAAGATGCTGAGAACTCCCTGCCTTGTGTGGAGCAGAGCAGGCAGAGGACATTCCTTCTGTGCCCATGTAGGCAAGGGGTGGGGGGGGGTGTGGAAATGTTCTGCCAGTTTGTTATGTTGTTACAGGAGCTGATTTAGAAAAGAATCTGAAACATTTCTGTCTGGTGGACAAGTTTCAAAAATAGTATTTTTAAAATGTACCTGGTAATGTAAATTCTTCCCATGGCCAGAGGGTCTTGGCATTGCTGGTGAATAGCCTGGTTAGAAGGTAAGTTCAGCATGGTTGGTGAAATCGATTTTGTGTGCCAGAATGGCTTGAATAATACAAATAAACCATTTCTGGTGGCTTCTGGAGGATTGCAAACTTTAAACAGGAGGCTTGATGGGAAAGGACTTTGCTTTAGTGAGTTGGTCTCTCTTGGGACCGATCTGCTTTCACATTGCATTCGGATGGTTTGAAGTCAGCAAATCTCAGTCTGCTACTGCTGGTCAAAAGAAAACTCTGGAAATTAGGGGAAGGTTTTACTGGTTTTACCTTGCAGTGTCCAAAAGTTTTCCAAGATTTTACAGAATCCTATTTTACCTGTAGTAATCTACAGACAAGAAATGGTGGGGGGAAAAAAAGTATGTGTTCCTCTGGCTGCTGCTTCCTTCCTGTCTGGGTGAAACTTGGACTTACCAAAGAATTCATCCCTCCTGTGTTTGCTTCCTGGTTTGAAATGGGCAAAAATGCAGGAAGCTTGTTCTGAAGAAGGACATCAGCAAAAAGTGTTAATTGTGTGGCAGCTGCTTGTAGCCCCCTTCAGGTACTGTTAGGTCTGCCTGGAGCCTTCTCTTCTCCAGGCTGTGCACCCTCAGCTCCCTCAGCCTGTTCTCGGAGCAGAGCTGCTCCAACCCCCTCAGCAATTTTGGTGGCCTCCTCTGGACCTCATCAGGTCCATGTCCTTCCTGTGTTGAAGGCTCCAGAGCTGGGGCAAGTTGGTTCTGACAGCTCAAGGTGAGGTACATGCTATGACGGGATGAAAGTTTGTTGTGTCGAGTACATTAATAATGATTAAATATTAGCAAGACCACTCAGGCATGAGTGTGTTGGGTTGCTTTAATTGGAAGATTGCCACTGTGGTGAACTCCAAACTTTCATGGAAGTATTTTTTTTTTTAAGAAAAGGGAACCTTTTGCTTGTGAGGCAGAGTGAAGTTGTCAATGAAATGCCAGCAGAAAGGAAGATTTAACTGTTGGTTTTCACAAGAGCATTCTGCACCACCAGAGAGCTGTGAAGCTGGTTTGATTACAAGATTAGCCAGGCCACAACCAGTTTTTGCTTTCCTCTTCCCTTGGGAAGCTGTCACTGTAGGAGGCTGTTGCCTTGCCATGGGATGCCCTTCCATGCTGGCACTGGTATGGGCCGGGGCTGTTCCCCCTGCCTGCCCGCTTGTGCCACAGCAGCTTCCTGCATATGCAGAGTGCAAAGTCTTGGGATGGGGCAGAGCCCCACACTGGGATTCAGGATAGTTTTCCCTGGCCCAAGTAAAGATGTGTTTGGTAGGCATCCAAAAGCTGCTGCTGTGTGTTCAGCTGGAGAGCTGTGGTTCCTGCTCTGATAAACCCACAAGGTTTCTCCAGGCATCTGGGAAAGGAGGGGTGAGGAGGATATTGCCCAGCTTGTGGTTCTTCAGAGGAGCAGCTGGTGCTGTGTTTTAAGGTGTATCTGTGTGTGTGTGTGTGTGTGTGTGTAGTACTACCTGGATCAGTCATCAAACTGATCCAGACCAGACACATGCAAGGAAAAGATCCTCTCTGTGCAACAAGATTTACCTTTTTCATTCTTAGTTGCAGAAAGATCCTTTAGATTTTGCTTAATGAAGTAAGAGTGGTCTGCAAATACCATTTATACTCCCCAGTTTTTCACAGGATGTCAGGGGCTGGAAGGGACCTCTGGAGAGCTTCCAGTCCAACCCCTGTCAGAGCAGCACCAGAAAATCCAGCACAGGTCACACAGGAACACATCCAGACAGGGCTGGAAAGGCTCCAGAGAAGGAGACTGCGAAACCTCTCTGGGCAGCCTGTGCCAGGGCTCTGGGACCCTCACAGCAAAGAAGTTGTTGCTGATGTTGAGGTGGAACTTGCTGTGCTGCAGTTTCCATCCCTTGCCCCTGGTCCTGTGCCAGGGCACAAGTGAGCAGAGGCTGTCCCTGTCCCTTCCTTCCCCCAGCCCTCAGCTACTGACAGACATTGCTCAGATTCCCTCTCAGCCTTCTCCTCTGCAGACTAAGCAGCCCCAGGGCTCTCAGCCTCTCCTCATCAGGCAGTGCTGCAGTCCCTTCAGCATCCTTGTAGCCCTCCCTTGGACTCTCTTCAGTAGATCTCTGTCCCTCTTGATCTTATTTTGGTTATAAGTAATAACTGTTGGTCCTGTTGCCCTCTTCAAAAGGGACTGATGTTTGAAGGTCTGCTTTTATTGAAGTGTGTTGAGGAGTTTGCATTCTGGGGTCTCTGCAGATGCTGCCATGCTTTAATAAATGTCTGCCCTACAGCCTAAGAAGGCTGAAGAGTTGGTGTTACACATCCATTATCTTGGCAAGTGTCAACTGCTCCATTTGTTTTCTAATCTGACAAGGAAATAAATCCTCTACAGAAAAGGATTCTCCATATGCCATGTTCAGCGTATCTTCCTTAAAGTAATCCTTGTTGTAGCAGGTTACTGAATAATGAAGATGATTAAGGGGTCAACAGGAATGCAATTTATAGGTGAACCTTTTAAATGTTGGACAGGGACCAGAGCTGCCCTCCTGGACAGGTATGAGCAGTGCAAACAAAGCTGTCAGTTCTCATTAGTGGAGTTAACTCTGTCAGGATGCAATATGAAGATGAATAAACCCACAACAAACATTGATTCTCTTTGTTATTTACCCATCTCTTATCCTTCAAGATGAGGAGGAGTGAAGCCTGTTGGCTGGTGGAGGTGGTGAGCTGTGTGCTCCTTGCTTCTCTTGCTTACCTTGTGGTGTTGATTGGGAAGCTGTGAAGTGCTTTGGCTCCCTGCCTTGGCCTCAGGCTGGTACTTGCTGAAATGTGAATGGAAGAGGATGCAGAGGCTGTGAGTGCAGGGCCAAGCCCTGCCATGCTGAATGTGCAGGGGGCTGCTGGGCTTGGCTGCACAGTCCTGCCCTGCCACTCTGCTGTCTTCCTCTGCTGTGCCTAGTGCAGGTGTGCCACCTGCTTAGCAAGATCTACTTAGTGCTCCAGTGATTGTGACATCTTTATTGATGCCCTTGGTGCAGACACAGAGTTGTGCCAGCAGTGAGTTCCCAGGTGACACCAAGTGAGGTGGCAGTGCTGATCTGCACCAGGGCAGGGAGGCTCTGCAGAGGGGCTTGGATAGATTGGATCCATGGCCAGCGTTAACAGGATGAGCTTCAACGAGGCCAAGTGCCAGGTCCTGCACTTGGGCCACAACAACCCCAAGCAGTGCTACAGGCTTGGGGCAGTGTGGCTGGAAAGCTGCTTGCAGAAAGGGACCTGGGGGCTGTAATGGACAAGCAGCTGAATGTGAGCCAGCAGTGTCCCCAGGGGGCCCAGAAAGCCAATGGCATCCTGGCTGGGATCAGAAATGCTGTGTCCAGCAGCAGCAGGGAGAGGATTGTCCCCTTGGACTCTGCTCTGGGGAGGCCACACCTGGAGTGCTGTGTTCAGTTTTGGGCACCTCAGTACAAGAGAGACATGGAGGTGGTGGAGCCAGTGCAGAGGAGGGCAAGGAAGCTGTGAAGGGCCTGCAGAATAAATCTGATGAAGAGAGGCTGAAAGAGCTGGGAATGGTTAGTTTGAAGAAGAAGAGGCTGAGGGGAGACCTCCTGGCTCTGTATAGCACCCTGAAAGGCCCTTGTGGAGAGGTTGGTGCTGGTCTCTTCTCACAGGACATTAGCCAGAGAACAAGAGGGAATGGCCTCAAGCTGCAGCAGGGCAGGTTTAGACTGGACATGAGGAAGGATTTTTTGCCAGCAAGAGTGGTCAGGCACTGGAATGTGCTGCCCAGGGAGGTGGTGGAGTCCCCAAGCCTGTCTGTGTTTCGAGGTGGTTTGGCTGTGGTGCTTGGGGCTATGGTTTAGGGTGAACCTTGTAGAGCAGGGTTCTGGGCTGGACTTGGTGATCCTGAGGGGCTTTGCCAGCCTGAATGAGTCTGTGATTCTGTGAGTTGCAGGTCACAGCAGGTGCTGAAGCCTTCTCTTACTGGTGGTACTGTGGCTATTGCTTCAAGCTTTAGCAGATGTTCTCAGGGCAGAATTATCCAGTTCTTTGATTCAATTACCATTACTAGTGGCATATTTGCCTTTAAGATTGGTGCAGTGCCTCAAGATATCATCAGCTTAGTGTATCCATGTATGTAAACCCTGACCGGGTTTGGCTCCAGTGATGTTGGTTGATTGTTGCCTGAATGATTCTTGAATGTCTTCCAGGATCTGAAGGGGGCTACAAGAAAACTGCTGAGGGACTTGTTAGGGTGTCAGGTAGGGATAGGAATGGAAGGAATGGATCCAAGCTAGAGGAGGGGAGATTTAGATTAGACATTAGGAAGAGTGAGCCAGGATACAAGTGAGCAGAGGCTGTCCCTGTCCCTTCCTTCCTTCACACAGCCCTCAGCTATTGACAGATATTGCTCAAATCCTCTCTCACCCTTCTCCTCTGCAGACTAAGCAGCCTCAGGGCTCTCAGCCTCTCCTCATCAGGCAGTGCTCCAGTCCCTTCAGCATCCTTGTGACCCTCCCTTGGACTCTCTCCAGCAGATCCCTGTCCCTCTTGAACTGGGGAGCCCAGAACTGGATGCAGTATTCTAGGATGAGATGCCCACACCCAAATTTAGGGACTGACATTGCACCTAGGGTAATGATTTATGCTTGCACTGTGCTCCTCTGGCTTCCTGGCTTGATATACCTCTGTGGACCACATGCAGGTAGTTCTGCCTGTGGTTTGACATTGATGCCTGTGAGGACATTGCAGCCATCAGTACAGGCTTTGCATGGAAAGTGCTTGGCATCTGAAGTCCTTTTTTTGTGCTGTCTTCTCCATTGCTCTGCTAACAATCTCATTGGTGCCTTTTGAAGTCTGCAATTACAGACAGCTCTGTGATCGATGGGAAGCAGCATTAAAAGATTAATGAGCTGAAGTGATTGTTCTGTGATTCCTTCAAGTGTCAACATTAGCATGCAGCAGCACACTGCTGATTAGCTTGATTCAATCTTTGGCAGCCAGCACAAGGCATTATCCTGAGGTGCTGTGCACTTGCACCACTGCACAGGGACTCAATGTCAGGGTTATGGTGATTCAGGATTTAAAAATACAGATAATTGTTCCTCTTCAAAGGCAGAGCCATGTGGCTACATGTTTTGTAGGTATGACTTGGGCAGGCTGAGAGCTGGGCAGAGAGGTACCTGATGAGGTTCAACAGGGATCAGTGCAGAGTCCTGCATCTGAGAAAGAAGAATAAACTGCACCAGTACAGGTTTGGAGGGGATCTGCTGGAGAGCAGCCCCACGGAGGAGGGTCTGGCAGTGCTGGTGGGCAGCAAGTTCTGCATGGGACAGCAATGTGACCTGGTGCCCAAGGAGGCCAATGGCATCCTAGGGGGCATTGAGAAGAGTGTGCTCAGCAGATCCAGGGAGGTTCTCCTGCCTGGAATACTGCATCCAGTTCTGGGCTCCCCAGTTCAAGAGGGACAGGCATCTGCTGGAGAGTCTCCAAGGGAGGGCTACAAGGATGCTGAAGGGGCTGGAGCACTGCCTGATGAGGAGAGGCTGAGAGCCCTGGGGCTGCTTAGTCTGCAGAGGAGAAGGCTGAAAAGGGCTCTGAGCAATGTCTGTCAATAGCTGAGGGCTGCGGGAAGGAAGGAAGGGACAAGGACAGCCTCTGCTCACTTGTGCCCTGGCACAGGACAAGGGGCAAGGGATGGAAACTGCAGCACAGCAAGTTCCACCTCAACATCAGCAACAACTTCTTGACTGTGAGTGTCCCAGAGCCCTGGCACAAGCTGCAGAGAGGTTGTGGAGTCTCCTGCTGTGGAGCCTTTCCAACCCTGTCTGGATGTGTTCCTGTGTTACCTGTGCTGGATTGTCTGCTCCTGCTGTGGCAGGGGTTGGTCTGGAAGCTCTCCAGAGGTCCCTTCCAGCCCCTGACATCCTGGGATCCTGAATTCCTCTGTGTATGTACATAGATACATGCAGGCAGATGTGGTCTTCAACATTTCAATCTGTACAACATGTGCAGGTTTCCTGAATGCTCTGCTGTCTTTACCGTGGGTTCTGAAGACAATTACTTTGGGCTTTGTTTGCGTGGTCAGGCTAACATTGCACACCCCATCAGACACCCTCTGTGCCTCAGGTCAGCACACAGCCTACAGTTCTGATGAGTGTGGTCTCATTTATTCAGTGCTGTAGCTGTGCTTGCTTGCTCCCGGGTGCTTTCCTTGCATGTTTTGGAAGAATAAGCTACCAGAGAGACTATTCCAGGACACAAAAGTGTCAGTGGAAATGTTGCATGGAATCCCTTGAGCCCCATACTTGCCATATCTTGGCTTTACAGATGATTCTGGGGTAGAATCCACTGAAGCTAGCAGGGTTGCTTGTGTGATGAAGGATCCTGTGAAGGGTGAGTGTCAGGAGGATTCAGCCAGGCTCTTCTCAGTGATGCCCAATGATAGGACAAGGGGCAGTGGGTGCAAGCCAGAGCATAGAAAGTCCCATGGGAATGTAAGGAAAAACTTTTCTGCTGTGATGGTGACAGAGCACCAGAGCAGGCTGCCCAGAGAGGTTGTGGAGTCTCCTTCTCCAGAGACATTTGAAACATTCCTGTGTGACTTGCTCTAGGTGATCCTGCCCTGGCAGGGGGCTTGGACTGGATGATCTTTCAAGGTCCTTTCCAACCCCTGATGTTTTATGATTGAGCGATTGTGTTGAGAAGTCACAGCTTGCAGTCTTAGAGGCATTTCCCTTTTTGCTCACAAGAACAGTTGCCACGGTGGTCAGCTCAGGGCTGTTGGAGCAGCTTTCTGAGCACCTGCTTTGAGTGCCTGACCCCTATTCAGTCAAACCCCTCTACTCTTAAAGCTCTTTGAGCCTTTGAAAACCCCTGAGGAAGNACAGCCTACAGTTCTGATGAGTGTGGTCTCATTTATTCAGTGCTGTAGCTGTGCTTGCTTGCTCCCGGTGCTTTCCTTGCATGTTTTGGAAGAATAAGCTACCAGAGAGACTATTCCAGGACACAAAAGTGTCAGTGGAAATGTTGCATGGAATCCCTTGAGCCCCATACTTGCCATATCTTGGCTTTACAGATGATTCTGGGGTAGAATCCACTGAAGCTAGCAGGGTTGCTTGTGTGATGAAGGATCCTGTGAAGGGTGAGTGTCAGGAGGATTCAGCCAGGCTCTTCTCAGTGATGCCCAATGATAGGACAAGGGGCAGTGGGTGCAAGCCAGAGCATAGAAAGTCCCATGGGAATGTAAGGAAAAACTTTTCTGCTGTGATGGTGACAGAGCACCAGAGCAGGCTGCCCAGAGAGGTTGTGGAGTCTCCTTCTCCAGAGACATTTGAAACATTCCTGTGTGACTTGCTCTAGGTGATCCTGCCCTGGCAGGGGGCTTGGACTGGATGATCTTTCAAGGTCCTTTCCAACCCCTGATGTTTTATGATTGAGCGATTGTGTTGAGAAGTCACAGCTTGCAGTCTTAGAGGCATTTCCCTTTTTGCTCACAAGAACAGTTGCCACGGTGGTCAGCTCAGGGCTGTTGGAGCAGCTTTCTGAGCACCTGCTTTGAGTGCCTGACCCCTATTCAGTCAAACCCCTCTACTCTTAAAGCTCTTTGAGCCTTTGAAAACCCCTGAGGAAGAGCTGCAGATGTGAGGTATATGTAGCATCTTGAAATGTGCCAAGACAAGCTCCTTGCTCAGCACCTATAATTAACAGGCAACATTCTGATCCTTAATACAGAGGGGTTGAAAAGAAGATCAGCTTCCAAGCTGCTCATTAATTATGGTGCTGAGTGTCAGCCCTTTTAATACAAGAAAAAGTGCATTCTTTCCCTGGCTGCAATGCCAGTACAATAGACATCATGTCCCCTCCCCAAGGAGGGGTTATTTAAAACTAGATCCATGCTTGTGCCTACTAATTAAAAGTTAATAAATCTGTAAAGAAATTCTTCTGAGCCAGATCTGAATCACTTTGCTTCTGTCACTTGTGGCTGAGGTCTCAGGGGGAGTCACCCAGGATGTGTTCTTACCTTCCCCAGTTAACCTTTATGCTGAGCAGTGCTGTTAATGTGCTGATCCTGTGCTGGCATCGTCATTCCTAGAGGGACAAAGAGGCCACTCAAGACCTCCTGTATTTTATTCTGTATTTTATTCAGAATAATGTAAAATGAAAAAGCCTTTCAAATAAGTTTTCTGACTTTTCAATTTTAGTTTGGGGTGGGATTTTTTTGTTGTTATGGTGTCGGGCCTTATGCATTGGCCTTATGCATTGGCCAAGCAGGATAAAGGATAAGAGTCATGAGCAAGGGAAAGAACTGCTAGCGAGGGGAAGAGCTGCCAGTGCAGCTGTTCCTTCTGATATGAGTCATTTAAGATAAGAAAGTAGCTATGTAGAATAGGAAGGTAGTTATGTTAAACAACGATGTAGCATAGGAAAACAGGGTGCATGTTGAAGGTGCCTTATCAGTGTGTGAACAGCTCATGAAGAGCTGCCTGTAACCAATCAGAGAATGCATAATGTGTGACCAGGCAGGCTATCCTGTACAAGTACATGCTCATTTTTGGCAATAAATTGTTGATCTTGTGTGTATCACATTGAAGGACATTGAACTGTTGGAGCGGGTCCAGAGGAGAGCCACGAAGGTGCTCAGAGGGCTGCAGCAGCTCTGCTGTGAGGACAGGCTGAGAGAGTTGGGGCTCTGCAGCCTGGAGAAGAGAAGGCTTCCAGGAGACATTATAGTAGCCGTCCAGTATCTGAAGGTGGCTAAAGGAAGGCTGGGGAGGGATTATTGACAAGGTCTTGCAATGACAGGACAAGGGGCAATGGGTTTAAACTGGCAGAGGGGAGAGTTAGACTGGATGTTAGGAGGAAGTTCTTTACAATGAGGGTGGTGGGAGCTTTGTTCTCCAGCCCCTCACCAGCTCAGTCACCCTTCTCTGTCCCCACTCTAGCCCCTCCATGTCCTTCCTGTGCTGCGGTGCCCAACACTGAGCACAGTGCTTGATGTGCAGCCTCACCAAGGCTGAGCACAGAGGCACAGTCACCTCCCTGCTCTTGCTGGCCACCCTGTTTGTGATATAGGCCAGGATCCCCTTGGCCTTTGTGGCCACCTGGGCACACTGCTGGCTGCTGTTCCCCCTCCTGTCAGTCAGTGCCCCCAGGCCCTTTTCCTCCACACAGCTCTCCTGCCCTTCTTCCCCAAGCCTTGCATGGGGTTGTTGTGGCCCAGGAGCAGGACCTGGCCCTTGGCCTTGTTGAAGCTCATACAGTTGACCTTAGTCCATGGGTCTGACCTACCCACGTCCCTCTGTAGAGCTTTCCTACCCCCAAGCAGATTAACACTGCCACTTTATTTCCTGTAATCTGCAAACTCCCTGAGGGTGCTCTCGATCCCCTCACCCAAGTCACTAATGAAGTCATCGAGTAGGACTGGTCCCAACAGTGAGCCCTGGGGAACACCACTTCTGGCTGGCCTCCAGGTGCGTTTCACTCCATTGACCACTACTCTCTGGACCTGGTTGTTGAAAGGAAGCTGCTTATGGCAGTTGTCAGGATTTTTTTCTTCTCAGTTCTTAACCCTTAGCTAGGGCTGCTAACAGACTTTTCAAAGTTGTATAGCTGCTGTGAGCCTATTTAACAAGTCTCTAGCAGCAGCTGAGGCTGTGTGGCAGATGTCACCTGAATTGAGGTCAGTGCCTGTTTCCAAAGACCTTCTTGGGTACTTAACCTCTGTGTGCCTCGGTTACCCTTCAATGCTGGGCTCACACATCCTCTGACATGCCACAGAAGAATGGGGAAGATGAGGACTGTGACAGTTTGGCATTAAAATCGGAAGAGCCTGTGAGGCAGAAGGAGACTGTTCATTTGCTGCTCCCTCTTGAGAAGCTGTGGTTAGAAGGCCTCCTGGTAATGTGGTTGGCAAGTGGTGGTCAGCAGTGAAGCTCTGTGGGCTTAGGATCGGATGTTGTGACAGTAGCAGGAGAAACACTGCAGGGTTTGTTTTGGGGAGAGAATGGGCACTTGCAGATTCTCTGGCACTAGAAGAAAGCAAAGATACTTTCCATGGCATCTTTTCATCACTACAAAGAAAGGATCGATTCACATCGTGGTTCCCCAAGAGATGTGTCCAAGATGGGTGCTTAGGTTCTATGAGTAGCATTCCCTGGCACTGTGGTACAGCTGTGCTGATCTGCCCTACCTGGGAGTCAGGCTTTTGAGTGTGAAATCTCATGGAAGAATAGTTTGAGGCAATTCCTTTCTTGCTGAAAGCTTCCAACTGCATTATCATTTACAGTGTTGATGACAATGTTTAACATCTTTGTCAGTGACATGGACAGAAGAATCAGTGCAGCCTCAGCAAGTCTGCAGATGACACCAAGCTGTGTGGCACAGT
>WBNM01041265.1:151016-222020 GCA_013399055.1 Ramphastos sulfuratus
TCAGCCATTCCCCACCCAGCCTGGAGTTGTGCTTGGGATTGTGCCTACCCAGGTGCAGGACCTTACACTTGGCCTCGTTGAATGTCATGAGGTTGGCTTGGGCACACCTCTGCAGCCTGTCCAGGTCCCTCTTGGTGCCATCTGCAGACTTGCTGAGGCTGCACTGATTTCTCTGTCCATATCACTGATGAAGATGTTAAACAGCACTGGTGCCAGCACTGACCCCTGAGGGAGCCACTTGGCACTGGTCTCCAAGTGGACATTGTACCCTTGATCACCACTCTCTGCTTGCAACCATCCAGCTAGTTCCTTATCCATCAGTGCTCCACACATCCAGTCCAGCCTGTCAAAGCTGTAGTGATGCCAAGCTACAATGTGTGGCAGTGATTTGAGGGTCTGAGCTCGAAGCGTAACTGAAACTGTTGGTTGTTGCTCTTTGCAAAGAGTAACAGTGAAACTGAGGAGAGTTCCTCCTGCATTTTAATTTGCTGGTGCTAGCCTGAGCTTAGTCTTGATGGCAGCTGTTGGCTGTGCTGTCTGCTCTTGCTAAAGCTCATCACAAGCAGCAATGCCTGTAACAGACAAAGGCAGCACAGGCTACTGAGCTGTCAGCTTAAAGGGAGAGGTGAACACCTTTCTGCTCTTAGTAGTAATTCAACTCTCCTTGTATGCAGATGTCTTTGGTATTGCAGTTTATGGTGCAGAGCAGAGGTGTTCTTGCATAAATGGATAGCAAAAAGCTTCTTGTAATTTAGGAATCGGTTGCCTAAATCCCTTTCTTGTAAGATGACCAAACAATGAGTGCAGGCTGCAGGAGCAGCCCTGGACCAAGGCCAAATGAACAATTTAAACTTGGAATTCTTTTCAGTTCTTCTGTCTGCTGCCATTTTCCTTTTCTTTTCCCCTGTGTGAATCTAAGGAACTTTAAGGCTGAAAGTTCAGCTCTCCCTTTTGTCTTGATAGTTTTCCTAGAGAGGAGAAGGCTTCCAGGAGACCGTAGAGTAGCCTTCCAGTATCTGAAGGAGGCTACAAGAAGGCTGGGGAGGGACTATNTCTCTCAACCTCATACACAACTCAGGTAATGGCACAGAAAAAAAAAAAAAAAAATCCGTGTGCCCCTCTTCTTCTGACTCTTATGCTTCACTTCTGGCCTGCCCTAAAGCACCTTCCCTCTCCTCCTTGCTCCTCACACAGCAGTTGAGTGTCTTGCACAAAGGAATGAAAGCAGAACCATTTGTCTCAGGCCTGTCTCTACAAGCTCAGGCACATTCTGAAGCTAAACATTACCTATTTTTTTTGTCCTTGCAGGGTAATAAACCCCAAGTCATCAAAACAAGACAGCAAATATAAGTTCTCTTACCCAGAATCCAGGAAAAAAAACACAACAAGGCAACAAAAATGTGGTTTTAACTCTTATCACAGAAGGAGCATGAGTGTGTGTGTAGCAAAGAGACCTGTGCTAACCTGTGGTGAATTTCCATGTGTATGAAGAAATTAAAAAAAAAAGGAGAGAGAATTCTGTCAAAGCCATGAAGACCATGGGCAGCAATGTGCCGTGGTGGCCAGGAAGGCCAATGGCATCCTGGGGGGCACTAGGAGGAGTGTGCCCAGCAGATCCAGGGAGGTTCTCCTCCCTTTCTACTCTGCCTTGGTGAGGCCCTACCTGGAATGTTGCATCCAGTTCTGGCCTCCCCAAGTTCAAGAGAGACAGGGATCTGCTGGAGAGAGTCCAAGGGAGGGCCACAAGGATGCTGCAGGGACTGGAGCACTGCCTGATGAGGAGAGGCTGAGGGACCTGGGGCTGCTTAGTCTGCAGAGGAGAAGGCTGAGAGGGGATCTGAGCAATGTCTATCAATAGCTGAGGGCTGTGTGAAGGAAGGAAGGGACAGGGACAGCCTTTGTTCACTTGTGGCCTGGCATAGGACAAGGGGCAAGGGATGGAAACTGCAGCACAGCAAGTTCCACCTCAACATGAGCAGGAATTTCTTGACTCTGAGGGTCTCAGAGATGCCCAGAGAGGTTGTGGTATCTCCTTCTCTGGAGCCTTTCCAGCCCTGTGTGTTCCTGTGTGCCCAGTGCTGGATTCTCTTGTGCTGCTCTGGCAGGGGTTGGACTGGAAGCTCTCCAGAGGTCCCTTCCAGCCCCTGACATCCTGGGATCCTGCCATTGCCTTGCTTAACATCAGGCCCTTGTGCGTGGCTGCTGCTTGCCAGAGGTGTGTGTGCCCTGTTGCCGCCTCCTGCAGAGAGCAAAGCCTCTGGAAAAGCAGTTCAGGAGGGCTGTGAAGGTCACCAATGGGGGAGCTGTTCTCTGGAGAACCTCTCTCTTTCTGTTTGATCCAGAAAAATGTTTTGGGCACTTCTGTTTTGTGTGGAAGGTATGGAGGAGCTGAGTGAGTTGATGTTCTTGTGAGGCTTTATAACCAGGCAGAGCTGGCTGAACAATTATCTCTGTGCTGTTCAAGGAGCCACAGGACAGCTGCTTGATACCATTGGGGTCTTCTGTGATTTGGCATCTCATCTTTTGGAGAAACCCAAGTGTCATCACACCAGGGTGCGAAGGTTCTCTAGTTCCCAGTATAAGATTATCTACCTGGAGTCTGTTTTCCCAGAGCTGCTCACATAGTCTCATCGTTGCCAGTTTCTTCTGCTCTGCTGGTTTGAGGCTAATTGGAATATTTTAATAAAAAATTGTATTATAGGCTGTGAAAAGCAAACAGTGGTGATGTCTGCTGCACTCATAGGCTTGCTAAGATGTATAAGAACAATAACACAAACATAGATAACACACAGAGTCTCTTGGTCTCTCTGGGAGCCAGTGGGTGTTCTCCTCTCTGATGAATAACCTAACTAACCACTCTGCTTCTAACCCCCTTGGCCCATCCTCCAAACTCACCTTGCACGTAAGGCAGACCATGGGGTGAGGTAGAGGGGTGGAAAGAAGGTGGAAGGGTGGTTGGGAGCCCCTCCTGGGCCCTCTGATTTCTGTGAGGGGGATTGTGTTTCTGTATTACCTTTAACTTGTATATGTCTGTAACTATTCCTGTCTATTGTGTATATATCTGCTTGTACATTGTGCTGAGCTGTGTATAGAGCTTCAGTCCTTAACTTCCAGCTGGCTGAATCTAGTCTGGGGGATTTTATAAAGGCGGGGGGTGGGGGGGGGGAGCTGGTAACTTCCAAACCATCACAGCTAGCAGAAACAGGTAACATGAAGGGCTTCAGCAAGGCAAAGAGCTTCCAGCACAGAGGATCCCGAGGAGGGCAATGCCACATGCATGGTATGGGGGCACAAGGGCAGTCCACATGGCCAGATGACAAAGGTCTTATCCTTAGGCCCACTTCTTCCTCAGTCACACATGTGCTGTGTGCTTTTCTTCTCTGTGATACAACTAAGAAGAGAAAGCCAGGCTTGTTTCCCTGTTGAAGCTGTTGAAATCACATCCAGCAAACTTGAGTAGGATGCTCAGGGCTGGTAAGTAGCGCAGGGAGATTTGTGTGAGGCAGAAGGTACTTAGCCTTAGCCTGAGCCTTGGGTGTCCAAGTTGAAGTTACAGGGAACCTGAGCTTGCTGAAAACAGTAGAAAGACTATAAATTGAAAATGTTCCTTTTATTGTTATTCCAGGTGTTTCTCTTGTAAGAAACAGCCCTCTGTTATGTGAGGCAGAGGGAGAGTTTCTCCATTTACAGCTCTCATGTGCTGTTTGCCTCTTAGCAGCACATTGCTGGGATGTGCAGGACGCTGCTGCCTTGGACCCTCAGAGGCATTCCTGGCACACCTGAGCAGCAGCAGGGCTGTGGCCTGGCCTGAATGCAGAAAGGGTTAAAATCTCACATCCTGGGCTGCATCCTGCAATGTAGAATGGAGGCTGTCATACAGTGACCTTCATCCACCCTCTCTTGTTGGCTGAGAGCTCGTCTTGCAGCCCTGTGTGGCTGCCCCTGTGGAAAGTACCAGAGTGACAGCAGGGTGCCTGCATCCGCAGGACCCTCTGGAATGGAATGGGATGGGAACCAGGGAAGCTCATCTGCCCAAGGTCCTGTGCCAAAGAGGAAACAAAGCCAGAGGTGTCAGCTGAAAGTTAGGGCTGTAGTATCTTTTCTCCAGTGCTTCAGGAAAACCAGGTGGCACCCATATGAGCCAGCAGTGTGCACTTGCAGCCCAGAGAGCAAACAGAGCCTGGGCTGCATCAAAGGAAGAGTGGTTGGCAGGTTGAGGGAGGGGATTCTGCCATTCTGCACTGCTCTGCTGAGACCCCTACTGGAGCACTGTGCCCAGTGCTGGAGCCCCTGGGACAGGAAAGGTCTGGAGGTGCTGGAAGGTGTCCAGAGCAGGGCCATGAGGATGAGCAGAGGGCTGGAGCTGCTCTGCTGTGGGGACAGGCTGAGAGTTGGGGTTGTACAGTCTGGAGAGGAGAAGGCTCCCAGAAGACCTTCTTGTGGCCTTCCAGGATCTGAAGGTGGCTACAAGAAAGCTGGGGAGGGACTTGTTAGGGTGTCAGGTAGTGATAGGACTGGAGGGGATGGATCCAAGCTAGATGAGGGGAGATTTAGATTGGATATTAGGAAGAAGTTCTTCCCCTTGAGGGTGGTGAAACACTGGCACAGGCTGCCCAGGGAGGTGGTGGAAGCCTCATCCTTGGAGGTGTTTAAGACCAGGCTGGATGTGGCTGTGAGCAACCTGATGTGGTGTGAGGTGTCCCTGCCCATGGCAGGCAGGCAGGAACTGGCTGATCCTTGATGTCCCTTCCAACCCTGAGGATTCTGTGAGAGGACTGAAGCAGCCACGCTCTGACATGGAGGCTGCTGTACTGGATCTGCAGTGGTCTTGGCTCTGCTGAAGTGGATGCAGCTATGTCAGTGTTGCAGAGCAGCAGACCTGGCTTCTTTTTCTTTCTCTTGCAGTGTATCTGGGCACTCGGACTGCAGGTCCAAATGCCACTCACTGGGGTAACTCAAAGCTGGAGGTGATGAATGCACAGGAATTGGTGTTCTTTTTAAGGGCTGCTGTGGTTTTCTTGGTCTAAGATGAATGTAGTGTCTAAGGACACAGAGTTTAAAAAGCAGTTTTCTGAGTGACAGCAGATGCTGAAGTTAATGTTCTACCAAACACCAGATGTGAAACCCAGAAGCAGGGCCAGAAAAATATTTATTGAGGGAGTATCTGAGTATCCAGAGGGCAGGTTAGTTAACCAAGAGAGCATTACAGGGTTTTTTTCTGATGAGGAGCTCCACTGCCAGCAGTGTCTTCAGGGGAAAAAGCAGCAAATGGAAGGCACAGGTGGCACACAACTTTTTGTGAAAGGAAACAACATCCTGCAGAACTGTAAGCGTCTGCTTCCACTTAATGCTCAGTCACCAGACACTGATGCTGTTCACTTCTGTGCAGTAAATGACTGCAGAAGCCACCGGGCCCTTGCGGGGTTTCCTTCGTTAAAAAAGAAATCCTTAGTTTAGTAATTCATTGGGGTAAAAAGGTATCCCTCATTACCTCCTGCAGGCCATGCCAGGAGCCTGGAAGGCAGCAGGACAATAACAGTTTTGATAGATCCTTCATAGAATCACAGAATTGTCAGGGCTGGAAGGGCCCTCAAGGACCACCCAGCTCCAACCCCCCTGCCATGGGCAGGGACACCTCACACCACATCAGGTTGCTGCCCACAGCCACATCCAGCCTGGCCTTAAACATCTCCAGGGATGAGGTTTCCACCACCTCCCTGAGCAGCCTGTGCCAGTGTCTCACCACCCTCATCCAGAAGAACTTCCTAACATCCAATCTCAATCTTCCCTCCTCTAGCTTGGATCCATTCCCCCCAGTCCTATCACTCTCCAACACCCTAACAAGTTCCTCAGCAGCTCTCTTGTAACCCCCTTCAGATCCTGGAAGGCTACAATAAGCTCTCCTGGGAGCCTTTTGTTCTCCAGACTGAGTCAAGTGCTCTATGTGGTTGGATGTTTGCATTGCTAAAAGTTTTTTGGATCTGGGGCTAGTTAGGAAAAGTAGCAGCCAGGGAATGGTGCCTGCCCCAAATCATCACTATGGAGATGGACTGAGAGGTGAATGGAAAGCTGCAAGTGACTGAGTTTCCAAAACCTGAGCCACAAGTAAGTTTGGACTCGTGTGAGACTGTGTGTGTAGAGCAGCAGTGCACAGCCTGCATCTCTGCCTGACCTGTGGTGGGTGGGCTGAGTTTAGCAGCCAGACAAATGCCACATTGCCCTTTAGTGAAGGTGTTTGGTTCCAGAGCAGGGCAGAGGGAGGCGAGGGAAAGCCCTCCTTGGAGATGCATTGCTGGAGTACAAAGGGTGCACTCCTGTCTCCAGTTTGCATGGCAGGAGGTGAGGCCTCTCTCAAGGCGTTAATTTTATCTGCAGACAGTAGGCAAGTCCGAGGCCCACTGGGATCAGGCTCCAGTTTCCTGAGCTTTGTACGGTGCTTTCCTGTCTCTTCCATCAAAGTGTCTGCTTCCACTGTACATCTTAATTAACAGCTTATCCTGACCTGGCAACTGAGAGTGCCACAGTGCCAACAGTAGCAGTGTGGACAGCCACATGCATAAGCTTACATTTTATTTCTAGTTAGAACAGGAGTGTGTGCATCTGAGGCAGACTATAATGTAATCAGAAGGAGAAAATACAGACTTTTAAATACAGTTCTGACTGGCTGGCTGGGCCAGTATTTTTGTTTTAACATTTGGGCTGGGTGAAGGCAAATCTCATGAAGGTCAGTAAGGACCCTGCGGTCCTGCATCTAGCTGGAAGTCAGGAGCAGGATGCCTGCTGCCTTCATGCTGACTTCACCCACTCTTACTTAGCAAGGCCTTATGGCTATGGAAAGAGTGAAAGCCTTGACTGACGTTTTGGTGGGTTGAAAATTGCCCCCAGATACCATCACTAGACTAGCTCAGAAGGCTTGAAAGCAGATGAAGCTAAGTATTTACAGCAAGCTAAAATCTAAAGGTACATAAGACAATGCATATGTACAAGAATATACTTACAATTATTTACAATTTAGAGATGACACAAAAATCCACCTGGACAAAGCCCAGAAGGGGGCAACTTCCAGCTGCTGCTTCTCTCCACAGTGAGAAAACAAAAAAGGCCCCAACTGTCATCTCCTCAGCCAAGGTTAGTACAGAAACTTCTTTAAGGACAAGGACAGGGTCCTGCATCTGGGCAGGAATAACAGCAGACACCAGTACAGCTTAGAGGTTGCTTTGCTGGAGAGCAGCTCCATGGAGAAGACCTTGGAGTGCTGGTAGGCAGCAAGTTCTGCATGGGGCAGCAATGTGCCCTTGTGCCCAAGAGAGCCAATGGCATCCTGGGGGGCGTCAGGAAAAGTGTGGCCAGAAGATCCAGGAAGGTTCTTCTCCCTCTCTGCTCTGCCCTGCTAAGACCACACCTGGAATACTGTGTCCAGTTCTGGGCTCTCCAGTTCAGGAGAGACAGAGACCTGCTGGAGAGAGTCCAGTAGAGAGCCACGAGGATGAATGGGGGACTTGAGCATCTCCCTGTGGAGAGAGCCTGAGAGCCCTGGGGCTGTTTAGTCTGGAGAGAAGGCGACTGAGAGGGGATCTGATCAGTGTCTGTCAATAGCTGAGGGGTGGGGGTCAAGTGGAGGGGGCCAAGCTCTTTTGGGTGGTGCACAGCAATGAGCCAAGGAGCAATGGATACAAACTGGAACAGAGAAGGTTTCAGCTCAGCATGAGGAGAAACTTCTTTAGAGTGAGTGTGCTGGAGCCCTGGAGCAGGTTGCCCAGAGAGGTTGTGGAGTCTCCTTCTCTGGAGACTTTCAGAGCCCACCTGGATGCATTCCTGTGTGGACTGCCCTGGGTAATGCTGCCTTGGCTGGACTGGATGAGCTCTGGAGGTCCCTCCCAGCCTTTCACATTCTATGATACTGTGATGTTCATAATAAGCAAGAGCTGAATGTACAAAGGTTGCTGTGCTTAAGCTCTCCGTGTCACTGTGGCTGTGCATGTGGTGTTTGTGTTGGAAGGCATCAAGGCCAGCTCTGAAACTGCCGTAGCTGTAGCTCCACTGCTCTCATCAGACCTGCACCCACATGGATGTGTAGCAGATAGCGAGCAGGCTCTTGAGGCTCAGGAATGCACCGTGAAGGTAACAGCCACATCGGTAGCCTAGCAACACAAAATCCTTAGTGCTGCTCTCTCGGGAGGCTGCTGTTGGCAGTGAGCAGAGTGTGGAGGGTTTGCCTCCTGCCTGGCTGTGGTAGTGCAGGGAGGATCCGGCTCTGAGGAACCGCAGCTTTGCTTCAGTGGAAAGGTTGGGATATCTCTTACATCTTGCAGTGGGGTTAACACTCCCCCTGCCTGGTGTTTGGCCTTCTGCAACCTATCGGAAACTTTGCCAGGAGGGTCTGGCGTCCTTCAACCCTTCTAGCCCCCTGTTGCCTTTTGTGCACGGCAGGGAGCGAGGTAGCAGGGCTGGAAAAGAGGCACAGAAATGTAGAACTGTTGAAGCTGGAAGGGGCTGCTGAGGTACCATCCCCAGCTGCTTGCCTAGAGCTTGCAGTCTTAGATCTAGTGCTGAGCCACTGCCACTAAACCATGTCCTTAAGCATCACAGCCACACACCCTTTGATTGTCTCTAGGCGTGGTGACTCCACCACCTCCCCGGGCAGCCTGTTCCGATGCTCCATCACCCTCCTGTGGAGAAATGGTTCCTAGGAGAGGTGATTCTGCCCCCTCACTCTGCTCTTGTGAGACCTCACCTTCAATAGTGTGTCCAGTTCTGGTGTCTGCACTGTAAGAGGGATGCAGACCTGTTGGAACAAGTGCAGAGGAGGCCACAAAGGTGATCCAGGGCTGGAGCAGCTCTGCTGTGAGGACAGGCTGAGGGAGCTGAGGGTGTGCAGCCTGTCTTTCAGAGAGAGAGAGCAGACTTTCAGAGCCCACCTGGATGCATTCCTGTGTGGACTGCCCTGGGTGATGCTGCTTTTGGCAGGGGGTTGGACTGGATGATCTCTGGAGGTGCCTTCCAGCCTCTAAGGTTCTGTGATCTGTTAAATCAGTCCTTGTGGAGGAAGGGAGAGCGAAGCAGGAGGCAGAAAGGCAAAGGGAAGGAAATCATCCAGCAGATCATCTACTGGTCCAGCAGACAAATGAAATGGTGTAGATTTATCTTCTTGTTGTTCTTCTGCATCCAGCACTATTCTTTATTTAAAATTTGTAGTGACACTAGACTGTTAGCTCTGAAACTGCCACAGGCATGGAGGGGCTGCTATTGTGTCTGTAAGCACTTCCTGTAGTGCCAGGGAGTTGAGAAGATGAATTTTGGAGATGCCTGCACTCCCTTTTGGGAGCTGTGTTTGCAGACCTTAGCCACTACATACTTGCTGCAGTCTTTGTTTAAACTGTAACCTCTTTGGCCATACTCTAGTGTGAGCTTCATGGTGTCTGCTGCTTCAGCTCAAGTGTTTTAGGCAGTTGTGTCATGTCCTTATTGTAATCAACCTTGTTGTAGGCTGTTGAAGTGCTTCTTTCCTCCTGTACATCCTGAACCAATATTTGTCCATAGCCAACAGGTGAAGGGCTGCCATAAAAAGCCTTCTGTTCTGGACAGAGTTTCCAGAAGCTACTTTCTCCAGCCTGTACCTGTTGATGCTGATGTTACAAAGATGTGGGATCCTGGAGCTCTTTCTGAGTGTTGATGGGTTTTGGGCTTCAACTTAATTATAAAGAGAAGAGAGGAGGCATGGAAGATGCTCAGGGTGGTAACTTGCTTGTGTGGTACATGTTCTGCAGGTAAGACATGAAGCTGAGGCTGAAGGTTATCCTGCTCTCAGGAAGGTTACAGAATCTATTTGGGAAGAGGCAATCTGCATCTCATTTTTCATTTTTAGCATTGGTGTCAGTGCAGAAGGACAAGCCTCAGACAACTTTACTGTGGTTGTGATTCATGTGCCTGGGTACAGCAGCTGGGATTTGTGGGTTCAGGGTGTTTTTAAAATGTGTGACTTTGTGGGTAAAACTTGTTCTTGCAATGGAAAAATAAAATGGCAGAGGAACTTTTAAACTCAGCAGAGTGACTGAGAGCTGATCCAGAGGTTCCCAGACTCCTGTGTTTTTCTGTTGTAAGTCTCAGTGTAGAGTTTTTGAGCAAGAAAAGCTTAGCCTTCTGGGTCTGGAAATATTCACAGAATGTCAGGGGTTGGAGGGGACCTCCAAAGCTCATCCAGTCCAACCTCCTTGCCAGAGCAGGGTCACCTATACCAGGTCACACAGGAACACATCCAGGTGGGTGGAGAGAGGGAGACTCCACAACCCCCCTGGGCAGCCTGTTCCAGGGCTCTGTCACCCTCATAGGGAAAAAATTCCTCCTCATGTTTCCATGGAGCTTCCTATGCCTCAGCTTCCACCATTGCCCCTTGTCCTGGCACTGGGCATCACCCAGCAGAGTCTGGCTCCAGCCTCCTGGCACTCACCCTGCACATCTTTACCAACATGAATGAGGTCACCTCTCAGGCTCCTCCTCTCCCAGCAGCACAGCCCCAGCTCCCTCAGGCTCTCCTCCTAAGGAAGATCTTCCACTGCCTTCAGCATCTTTGTGGCTCTGTGCTGGGCTCTCTCAAGCAGTTCCATGAGGCCCTTCTTGAACTGAGGGGCCCAGAACTGGGCACAATATTCCAGATGTGGCCTCCCCAGGGCAGAGTAGAGGGTCAGGAGAACCTCTCTCGACCTACTAACCACAGCCCTTCTAATCCACTCTAGAATGGCATTGGCCTTCTTGGCCACCAGAGCACACTGCTGGCTCATGGGCATCCTTCCATCCACTCAGACCCCCAGAGCCCTTTCCCCTTCACTGCTCTCCAGCAGGTCAGTCCCCAACATATCCTGGTCCATGGGGCTGTTCTTTCCCAGGTGCAAGACTCTGCCCTTGCCCTTGCTGTGTTTCATTCCATTTCTCCCTGCCCAGCTCTCCAGCCTGTCCAGGTCTGGCTGGATGGCAGCACAGCCTCCTGTGTGTGGCAGCCACTCCACCCAGCTTTGTGTCATCAGCAAATTTGCTGACAGTGCCCTCTGTGCCCTCACCCAGGTCATTGATGACTCTCTTGAACATCACTGGTCCCAGATCGCTCTCCTGTTTGCAAATTCTGAGTTTTCCCCTTGCACAGAACCTTGTGGAGCCTTTGGAGGAGGAACACCTTGCAGAACCTTCTACCAGAGAAGGCAACAGGATTCATTTCTGCATCTAGGTCTGTGTAGCTGAACCCTTGCTGTAAGGCTAAGGAGTGGTCAGATCGTCCTTCTCTGTACTGGTGCAGAGCAGATACTGCCTTGCTTGTCTGCCCTGATCAGGAAGCACTCCCTAATGATGTTATCTCCCTAATGAGCTGTGTAGGGTAGCTGGAAGTTGGGAAATTGGAGGCTGTAGATTCAGCAGTGGCACATGCAGGATCTGAAGGCCTGGGGGAATAAGAGGAAAGTCTGATTCTGTGTTTGCAAGTGCAGACATTGAGCACTGCCACAGGCTGCCCAGAGAGGTTGTGGAGTCTCCTTCTCTGGAGCCTTTTCCAGCCCTGTCTGGATGTGTTCCTGTGTGACCTGTCCTGGATTCTCTGCTCCTGGTGTGGCAGGGGGTGGGCTGGAAGATCTCCAGAGGTTGCTTCTAAGCCCTAATATCCTGGGATCCTATGTATGCACTTATTAATAAAATAACAGCTTTATATAAAGGAAGCTCCTACATTTGAGTTCTCACTTGAACAAGGGGATGGAAAGAGACAAGAAAACAGGACTTCAAGGTTAGGTGAAGGAAGTGGAAAGCAGAGAGTCCTCTGCTGCATTTCGCTTGTCCCAGCGGCACTTTCACTGCGGTTTTGAAAGCAGTTTGCCAACGAGGCCCAGCACACATAGTAAACAGCTTCTGCTTGGGGATTAAGGCATGCACTGTGAGCCAGTAACCCCTAACATCCTGTGATCCCTAGGAGATGTTGGCCCACAGCATGTTTCATGCCAACTCTCACAAGAGCAACACATCTCAGGAGGCTGTCATCTGCCTTGGGAGTTGGAGACCAGACCTCTCTGAGCAGGATGTGAGCAAAGCTGCGGTAACAAAAGGGCTTGAGACCTGGTCTGGGACCAGCCAGATTGCTCCTGGCCTGTTCTCTGGGTGGATTGGACAACATATTTCAGCTGTGAAGCGAAGCTGTGCTCCTGAGAAGCAGCCTGTAAAATGTCAGTGCCTGTGTTTCTAGGAGGGCTACTTCCTTCAGCTCCAATGAATTCCTCTGCAAATATGCTGCCTGGTTTTGTTGGGTTACAGGTGCTCTGGTCTCAGTGTTTGCGCTGGGAGGCTCTCTCCATGGGGGTTGTCATGTTTGCCACTTTGATTTAAAACAGTCTCTGATTCTCCTGTTTAAATCTTGCCCTCTTCTGGAGATGTTTTCTCACCTCCATTCAGTTAGAGAGTCTGCTGCAGACTCTGACCTCCACTGGTTACCAGTGGACTAGGCATGCTGGTGAGAGATGGGAGCTGTGCTTGTCCTGCTGTGCATCCCCTGCTGCAGGCACTGGGGTGTGTTTCCATGGAGCACTGTCACCAGACGGAGCCCCTCTGGCTGTGCATCCTCAGAGCCCCTCTGACTGTGCATTTTGCATAACGCATCTGGGCCAGGTTGTGCTAGGACAAGCTTTTAATCTGCTGAATTGGTTGTGGCAATTAATGAGGCAGGGATTATAAAATCTGTAGTTATTTTATTTCCCAAAAGCCCCGCCCACAAACTCTATACTAATTAGTTAGATTGGGTTCAAAATTCGTTTGGGAAGATATTCACAAGGATGCTTATAGGGAATTTAGTAATTCAGGAAAATCAGAAAGTTGGAAAAGGTTTGCCACAAAACAGCTTTCCCACACTTACAAATAAAGGCAGCCTGGAGCCCTAGGGAGCGTCTGTGCTACTCACGGTGGTGGAGTAGGAATTTGGAGCTGGTCCCTTGGCTCCTTTGTGGCAGTGTCTGGAACTGCAAATTGTAATCCAGCGGCGGATCAATGCGGCACAGGATCCGATGCAAGTAAACCTGTCAGAGTCCAGAGTGACTGCAGACATGGCTGCCACGGGCCCAGAGCGTGGGGCAGCACAGGGCGAAGCTCAGGCTGCTCAGCAGCGTGCCCACCAACGGCGGCGGTTTGCGGCAGAGGCAGCTCCCTGCAGCAGGCAGGCAGGGTGCGGTGGTCTGCAAGTGGGGACTGTGTGCTTTGTCTTCACACTGCTTCCGAATGCCCCTCAAGGTCTGACTCCAGGTCCCACTCAAGGTCCGAATCAAAGTCATAGAATCATAGAATGGTAAGGTTGGAAGGGACCTCAAGGATCATCTAGTTCCAACCCCCTGCCATAGGCAGGGACACCTCCCACTAGTACAGGTTACTCAAGGCCTCGTCCAACCTGGCCTTGAATACCTCCAGGGAGGGAGCAGCCACAACCTCCCTGGGCAACCTGTGCCAGTGTCTCACCACCCTCACTGTAAAGAACTTCCTCCCAACATCCAGCCTAAATCTTCCCTCTCCCAGTTTAAACTCATTGCCCCTAGTCTTGTCACTACGAGACCTTGTCAATAGCCCCTCCCCAGCCTTCCTGTAGGCCCCTTCAGATATTGGAAGGCTACTCTAAGGTCTCCTTGAAGCCTTCTCTTCTCCAGGCTGCAGAGCCCCAACTCTTTCAGCCTGTCCTTGTAGGAGAGCTGCTCGAGCCCTTTAATCATCTTTGTGGCCCTCCTCTGGACCCACTCCAACAGTTCCATGTCCTTCCTGTGCTGGGGACTCCAGAACTGCACGTAGTACTCCAGGTGGGGTCTGAGGAGAGCAGAAGTCCCAGCCAAGGTTCTCCTAGACAATGTGTCCAGTTGCCATATCTATATGCTGGGGCGATTTGCTCTCCCCCATTTAAGCCCGCGTGGGTAAGGAACTTTGCACCTACTTCTTTCACATTCCAAACCCCTGGAGCCAGAGGTGGGGGGGAACAATGCAGTTTCGTGTCCCATTCAAACCTCCTGTGGGGCAGGGACTTGGGTGTGCCCTGCCACGCCTGCAGAACTGAGTGCTGATTGCAAATTGAACAAGAAAGGTTTGCTTGGATTATCAAGTCAAAAACAGCAGAAGGTCTGACCTTTCTTCTGCTCCTCCAGGCAGAGAGGAGATCTTCTGTGGCATTCTGCTTTGAAACAAATTGATAAATAGCAGGGATGCTCTTCTTTATAACGAGTTAGCTGCTGAGGTGTCTGCAGGATTCTGAGGTGCTGAAGGTGAAAAAGACATTAAATAGGGATAGGAATTAAAAGAAGGAAGTGGTGCAGAGATGTGGAAAGAGCTTATTCAGGCAGTTAGAACAAAATCTAGGGAAATCATGTCAAATCAAGCAGTGCAGATGAAATTTTGCCTGAGTGCAGAGCACAGGCTGTGTGAGTATTCACCAGCATGGGGTTAGAGCAGGGGTAGTTGTGAGCTGCAGGGAGTGCAGCAGCTAGGAAATAAAAGTGACCATAAGGTCAGTGCTCAGAGCCAGGTAACTGAGCCATGCTGTAGGGCAGGACAGGGGTAGTGCCAGAGCTCCCTGTCTGTGTGATCCAGAGGTGATGTATTTTGGTGCTGCCCTTGAGAAGGAGCAGAGGGCTGCCAGTGACAGGCTGTTCTTTCTGTGCTTATTGGAATTCCTGGGGCATTCGCTGTGGTAGAGTTAGTTCTGTGTTAAAGAACAACATCAGGACTCTGTCAGGACCTTCATTTGTGATGGCTTCTATACCCTTGTAGGGCACAGCAATACATGATACAGAGTCATGGAATCATTAAGGGCGGAAAAGACTTCTAAGGGCATCTAGTCCAACCATCAACTCAACACCACCATGGCCACTAAACCATGTTCTCAGAGTGCCTTGTCCACATGTTTCTTGCACAGCTCCAGGGATGGTGACTCCACCACCTCCCTGGGCAGGCTGTTCCACTGTCTGACCACTCTTGCAGGAAGAAAATTTTCTTAACATCCCACCTAAACCTCCCCTGTCACAAATGGAGGTGTTTCCTCTTGTGCATTGGGAGAAGAGACCAACCCCTGCTGAATTCTAACCTCCTTTCGGGTAGTTGTAGAAATATTAGAAGCTTGCACCAGTGAGGGGTAGTAAGAAGCATGCAGTGGGGGGAAGAAATAATTGTGTCTTGAAGCCTGGAACCTGAATTTAAGACTTTTTATATTCAGAGCTATAAATTTTTACCCCTCTGGCTGCTGTGGGAAGGTTTTTTAGGTGTCCTTTGAAGGATGACTTTCAAGTCCAAGCGTTTCTCCAGGCAAACTGGAGTGGAGAGAGTCTGTCCTGTGGAGTGAGAGGGAGTCCAGCAAACAAGAGCTTTGGGTTTGGGGAAAGCCTCCAACTGGGTTGCAGAATCAGTAGAGGCAGGAGCCACCTTCAACCCCTTTTGTAAAACCATGTCTTTGGGGGGGATGACACAGTTCCGGTTTGAGAAGTGAAATGTTGGTGGAGATTAAAGGGAGAGGTGGTGTCTGAGACATCTAGAACTTTACATTCTCTTAGTACGAGTGACTTTCAGAGCCTCTTTTCTGTTTGGTAGCTGCTGAAAGGTGACAGATTTCTATGTAAGTCTTTGTTACCTTCCACTCCATCTGACTTCATGTGCAGTCCCAAGTGTCTGTGTCTGGCTGTTTGTGCAGTGGTTCCCCGAGAGCAGAGCAGATTTAGATGGGATGTTAGGAGCAAGTTCTGCACCATGCGGGTGATGGAACACTGGAACAGGTTGCCCAGGGAGGCGGATGAGTCTCCATCCCTGGAGATATTCAAGGTGGGGCTGGACAGGGCTCTGGATGTCCCTGCTGAGTGCAGAGGGGCTTGGACTGCATGAGCTTTGGACCTTTGGAGGTCCCTTGCCACCCAGGGCATTCTATGATTATCAAATGTGATTATAACCTGAGTATTTCTCCTGAGCTTTCAAGATCAATTTCATTGCAATTATAAGGGGAAAACACAATTGTACATATTGTGGGATACTTCTTTGTATGTTTTTCCTTTAGCATGCCAATGGACAAAGGTACTCAATAGAGAAGGAGGAGCAGCTGGTGCTCCCCACACGCCTGGGGAGGTGGTAGATTCCCCTGCATTAGACAGTTTCAAGGCTCAGCTTGGCAGGAGGTTGGGCCAGCTCATTTCAACTATATTCTTACCCTGGAAGGTTGGACTAGATGATCTTTAAGGTTGCTTCCGATGTGGTATTCTAGTCTATGATTGTATTCTGAAGAGGTCTAAACCAGGTACCACAATGGCCTTAAAACCTATCTTCTGAATTATTGCAGTTTTGGACCATAGCAGAATTCTGAGAGTACCAGGAAGTGACAGAAATGCTACATCTGGCCTGTGCATTCAGACAGGGAATCCAGCAGCTCCCCAGACCAGATGTTTTGTGAGTTACAAGTTGAGATGATGTAGTTTCATCTAATTTCTTCCCCAGACCAATCCTTATTCTTTTTTTTTTTTTTTTGGTGTGTGTGTGATCTAAATTTGTACCTTCACATCTGTGGCTGCAGCACAGCTAACTTCTGTAGTGCAGCACTCTTGCTGGTCCTGCCATGGTTCTGCTGGCTGTGCAAGAGTCTAACTCTGCTGTAGGGCTGGATTTGCAGTGCAGCACTGGGAGTGTTTGGGGAAGAAGCCGCTATGTGTTTGAGGTGCCAGGATGTGGTAACAGAGTCATGGAACGGTGGAGGTGGGAAGGGACCTCTGGGGATCATCTAGTCCAAGCTCCCCGCAGGTTCACCTAGACCAGACTGCACAGGAATGCATCTAAGTGGGCTTTGAAAATATCCTGAGAAAAAGACTCCACAACCTCTCTGGGCAGCCCATTCCAGTGCTCCATCATCCAGTGCTCCTCCTAAATACAAGGGGGAACTTCTCGACTGTGAGGGTCCCAGAGCCCTGGCACAGGCTGCCCAGAGAGGTTGTGGAGTCTCCTTCTCTGGAGCCTTTCTAGCCCTGTCTGGATGTGTTCCTGTGCGACCTCCGCTGGATGCTCTGGTCCTGCTCTGGCAGGCGTTGGACTGGAAGATCTCCTGGGATCAGCCTCAGAGACATTTCTCCATATGTTTAGGTGTTCCAGTTTGTGTCTTGCCTGATGTCCTGTCACTGGGCATCACTGAAAAGACTCTGGCCCCAGCCTCTTTGACACCTGCCCTTTAGATATTGGTAAGATCTGGCACAGGTTGCCCAGGGAGATTGTGGAGCACAGAATCACCCAACGTGATCAAAGATCACATTGGGTGATTCTGTGCTCCACAACCTCCCTGGAGATGTTCAAGGCCAGGTTAGAAGAGGCCTTGAGTGACCTCTACTTGTGGGAGGTGTCCCTGTCTATGGCAGGGAGTTGGAACTAGATGAGATTTGAGGTCCCTTCCAACCTTACCATTCTATGATTCTAAGTCTACATTTCACTGCCTGCAGAGCACCACAGAGGAACCAGTAAAAGTTGCTGGAAGTCCCAGCCAGATGACAGAGCCAAGTTGTGGTTGTGATTGTACATGACAAAAGCTGTGTCTGGGAGGAGGTTTAGCTCTCTTTTTGTTTGTGGCTTGGTCCCCATCACGCAGCAGCACCTATGTTTGTGCAAACATTCGCTCACTCTCTGAGTAAGCCTTGTGCTGGCTGGTTAGGAAACCAGAGCAGTTTTGTATTAACAGGCAGCAGGTAAGCTGTGCTGCCTGCAGCTGTGGGGCTGGCTAAGTCATGTGCTGTTAAGCTCAATTAGGGTGGCACAGTGAAAATAGGAATAGTACTGGTGCTGTGAAAAGGCACACAAGCAAGTGAGAAGCTGCTCTGGCAGAGGTGTTGATCTAGATGATCTCCAGAGGTGATCTCCAGAGATCCCTTCCAACCTCAATGATTCTGTGGCAATATTACTATGAGTAGTGTCACAGGATCCCAGGATGTTAGGGGTTAGAAGGGAGATTTTCCAGTCCAACCCCTGCCAGATCAGGACCAGAGAATCCAGAACAAGTTGCACAGGAACACGTCCAGACAGGGCTGGAAAGGCTTCAGAGAAGGAGACTCCACAACCTCTCTGGGCAGCCTGTGCCAGGGCTCTGGAACCCTCACAGCAAAGAAGTTCCTGCTCATGTTGAGCTGGAAGTTGCTGTGCTGCAGTTTCCATCCCTTGCCCTTTGTCCTGTGCCAGGGCACAAGTGAGCAGAGGCTGTTCCTGTCCCTTCCTTCCTTCACCCAGCCCTCAGATGTTTATAGATTCTGATTAGATCCTCTCTCAGCCTTCTCCTCTCCAGACTAAGCAGCCCTTTGGTGCTCCCTCATGTGAGTAGACCCATTGAAGTCAGGGACCCTGCTCCTCTGGTTGATGGTGCACCTGTTCCTGTCTTCTTGACTTCCTTTTGATGCTTTCTGTTGGCTCAAACGTTTTAATATTTTTCTTTTAAAACCCAGGAGCTGAAACTTGCTAATGCAGTGGACAAACCAACTGCTGGGATCCTTCCTGCTTTGTTGGCATAGGCTGAAAAGGAATAACCTCCCTGTTCCCTTTCTCTCCAGCACCACAAGACTGTGAGCTAGGGTGTGCTGTGATTTTGTGTAAAATCATCCTGTCTCTGCATGAGCCTTGTAATACATGGGAAAAAATTTCCCATCTAGTAACTGATGAGGGCAATTTCCTGTGAGCCAGCTCTTCTAGTGGTCTCTGGTTTCCAGACAGTTCTATTTTTAATGCCTTTTCCTCCCTTTTTTTTTTCCCCTCCCTAGTTTCTTTCTTTTTTTTTTTTTTCTTTCCAATCTCCCTAGTTTCAGAAGGCTGTTTCCATTTGACAATCTGTTACTCTCGTGGTTCTTACACTCAAGACAGTTTAAAAAGGCAAGGTAATGTCTGTAGCCTGATCATAGTTAATTACAGCTGTTGAGGCAAACCACACAAGTCAGCTACACCTGGTGAGAGCAGAGGAGAGCCAAGCCTTGGCTGTGTTGGTTGTCACTGGCAAATAAAGCCAGCTCCAAGTAATTCTGGAGTCAGAATTCTTTAGTTCCTGGCACTGCAATCACTCAGGTTGGTGGTAATAATGTGTCCCTCTCTGCAGCTCCCTGAAAGGACCTTGTGAAGAGGTTGGTGCTGGTCTCTTCTCACAGGGCATTAGCCAGAGAACAAGAGGCAATGGCCTCAAGCTGTGGCAGGGCAGGTTTAGACTGGACATGAGGAAGGATTTTTTGCCAGCAAGAGTGGTCAGGCACTGGGATGTGCTGCTCAGGGAGGTGGTGGAGTCCCCAAGCCTGGCCGTGGTTCGAGGTGGGTTGGCTGTGGTGCTTGGGGGTATGGTTTAGGGTGAACCTTGTAGCGCAGGGTTCTGGGCTGGACTTGGTGATCCTGAGGGGCTTTGCCAGCCTGAGTGTTGCTGTGGGTCTGTGAGTAGGACTTGTGAGCATGTAAGCAATTGCAGTAGCAGCCTTATAATTTCCTTGGCTCTAGTGCATGGAGCTGGGGAGACTCAGACTGAGGGTGTGAGAGGAATCCAGCAAGCTACAGCCTGGTGCCAGTGAAGGGGGCCTGAATGTTTGGGACGAGTGAGGAAATGAAAGGAGTGTGGGAGGATAGAGATGTGAGAGGGGAGCCATTTAGAGTAGTCACTCTCCATTAAAGTAACTGGGATCTTGGCTGCACTTGTACAGTCATGCTGCAAGACATGTGTGTACTTAAACCCAATCTCACTCTGGTTGAACTCTTTTTTCCCAAGACTTCAGGAATCTGGGAACCTTTCAAAAAACTTTGAATGTCATGCAAGAGCCTGAGCTGGAGATCTGCCTTGATGATTTTAGAAACTATGCTTGAAATGCTTTCTGATGGCCAGATTGCTAGAGATGCAGGCAGTGCCTTGATACTGCTTCACAGATGATGCTTCCAGTTCTGGAGCACTGTGGAGCACTCTGCTGAGACCCCACTTGGAACACTGTGCCCAGTGCTGGAGCCCCTGGGACAGGAAAGGTCTGGAGGTGCTGGAAAGTGTCCAGAGCAGGGCCATGAGGATGATCAGAGGGCTGGAGCTGCTCTGCTGTGGGGACAGGCTGAGAGAGTTTGGGCTGCTCAGTGTGGAGAGGAGAAGGCTCCCAGGAGACCTTATTGTGGCCTTCCAGGATCCGAAGTGGGCTACAAGAGAGCTGGGGAGGGACTTGTTAGGGTGTCAGGTAGTGATAGGACTGGGGGGAATGGATCCAAGCTAGAGGAGGGGAGATTGAGACTGGACGTTAGGAAGAAGTTCTTCAGCATGGGGGTGGTGAGACACTGGCACAGGTTGCCCAGNCCACCATTGCTGTGCAGTGTTGCCTGGAGGTGGGGAAAGGTTCCTGGGTTTCATAGGCACAGCTGCAGCCTCGGCAGCAGTGGCATCGCTGCCATCTCAGGGCAGGAAATCATAGGCTCAGTGCATGTTTTGCCTGAGAGCTGCAACATTATTTTGACTAAATGCTGCTGGGGAGAGGCTGGCAGTGGTGCTAGCAGTGAATCATCCTCACTAAGGGAAGCTGTTCAGTAGAGAAACAATAGTTCTTAGCAAGATGACATTCCTGTTCTGAATCCTTCCTCTTCCCCACTGCCCCTTTTTTTTTTTTTCCCTTCCCTGAAATCACCTTTAGGTGGAGGGTTCCATTCCCTTTCATTCGAGGCACAAATACTTCGAGAGGAGTGGCAAATCCCTTAAAGAGCAGGAGGGGCTTTTTGTCATTTCTGAGCTGCCAGCATGTCTGCTGCTGTTGGTTTTTATTCTGCTTCCATTTCGCACTTCAGCATCCCCCAGCCACCCTTGGTTGTGTGACTCAGCCGTACAGCTACTGCTTGGAGGCCTTTAGTTTTGAAGTGCTAAACTGAGGGACCTAGACATTAAATAATAAAGTGAATAAAGTCACCTTGGAATGCTGCTCTTTCCCATCACTTCAGGAAATCATAGGCTTCCTCCCTCCAGAAAAAATAATCAAGCACAGTTTTAATTTTCAAGCCCATAAATAGACTCCAGGGGATTAAATACATGATTAAAGTTATACTCCAACAAAAGACCTTTTTTTTTTTTTTTTTTTTTTCCTAGGCTGTGGCCAGAGCTCTTAGATGTGAATGTTGCTCGTGCTGTCTGCATGCTTAAGCACCCTTCTGCTCTGGGCTTCTGGTTGTGCAGAAGGGATGGTATTGAAACCCACTCACAGAGTCACAGAACTGTCAGGGTTGGAAGGGACCTCAAGGATCAGCTAGCTCCAACCCCCCTGCCGTGGGCAGGGACACCTCATACCAGATCAGGTTGCCCCCAGCCACGTTCAGCCTGGCCTTAAAATCCTCCAGGGATGAGGCTTCCACCACCTCCCTGGGCAACCTGTGCCAGTGTCTCACCACCTTCATGGGGAAGAACTTCTTCCTAACATCCAATCTCAATCTCCCCTCCTCTAGCTTGGATCCATTCCCCCCAGTCCTATCCCTACCTGACACCCTAACAAGTCCCTCCCCAGCTCTCTCGTAGCCCCCTTCAGACGCTGGAAGGCCACAATAACGTCTCCTTGGAGACACTGAACTTGCAGGGTGAATGAAAGAAAATGTGGCCCAAACCCCACAAACTCATCATGGAAATGATCTGCTGCACCATCTGGAGTCCACTCTCTCTGGGATGGGATACAAATGTAGAGGAAATGTGGGTCCCTTGCAGGCTGGCAGTATCTGCCTCCCAGATGTCAGGCACAGTGTGCTCTGGGAGCATAGGAAGGACACTGCTGCTTTTAAAGCTCTCTCTCCTCAAGCCAGTTCACATCTCTCTAAAGAACAAGCATTTGTACTGCCACAGGAGGGACTCAACAGCTTTTAACAACACACCAGATGGAAGAGACAATTCCTTCCCAATTACAATGCAGACACTTGAAGCTTCAGATCCCAGGATGTTAGGGGTTGGAAGGGACCTCTGGAGATCTTCCAGTCCAACCCCTGCCAGAGCAGGACCAGAGAATCCAGGGCAGGTCGCACAGGAGCACATCCAGATAAGGCTGGAAAGGCTCCAGAGAAGGAGACTCCACAAACTCTCTGGGCAGCCTGTGTCAGGCTTACTGTGTCTTCCTGCCCATCTCTATGACTCTTCCTTAGAGAAGCTCAGCTGCTGACCTTCTCATCTTTGGAAAGACAAATCTCCTGTTTTACTTTGGGCTGGTTTGAGCTGTAGGATTCTGCCCCCTTCCCACCGTGATGTGAGATGTTTTCCATGAGGCAGGGCAAGGAGTGCCCAGGCTGCACCCAGGAGATGTCTGTGCTGCAGGTGTGGGCCAGGCAGTTGAGGCAGATTCCTCAGGAGCTTAGGAATTAGAGGAGGGCGAGAGGTTTAGCGATTCTGTGGGTGGAAGGCAGTTGGTGCCAATGCTTTCAGGGCTGTCCTGATGTTGATTCAGCTAATTGAGGAAGCATCAAAGGCTCTGAGTGGTTGCACTCTTCCCAGAACTCCTGGCACCTTTCAAGAGTTGAAAACCATTATCAAAGTGGTGCCACAAGATCTTGCTCAAATGGGTTGTTTTATCTACCCAGTTTCTGGCCTTCAGGCAGCTGCCCTTCGAGTTTCAGCATGTTGAATCCTACCTTTCATTGCGACCCATCGAGGCATCTCTTTGGTTCTCTACTCATGCAAAGGAAGGATTCAAGGCAATGTCCGGACAGGAGAGTGGCAGAAACTCTCTGAGGTCTGCAAGGGGCTGCTCCAGCTGGATGCTTTGTCACGTAGTGAGGAGCACGGTGCTGAGAGCTACCTGAGGAGCCAAGGTTCTCAGCAAGGACAGGAACCCTCATCTCGCTTTCCCGACGTGCAGAGGGCAGCTCTTGCTAGTGACGTGGCTGCCGAAGCAGATGCGCTGTGCCCCCAGCTAACTGCCCAGGCACATAGCTGGAGCTGCAGACTGAGCCCTGCATTTCTGACAGTGTTTCTCCTGGAGGAGTGCTTTTTTATTTCCTTGCCTGCTGTGCACCTCAGATTTCTGTCTCACATCTTTCTGCCTCTTTTTTCTTTCAGTCCCTTTTTCTCCTGGTCCCTTTAACAGGAAGGGGGTGTGTGTGTGTGTGTATGTGTGTCTTAGCAAAACTGGATGCAAGACTTCAGGGAACAGGCAGATTTGCATTTGTGTGGTCGACTATTTATCTCCCTTGCTCTTCTACGAAGGCAGCAAGTGTGTTTTCCTAACTGATGCAGAAGCCCTGTTGTTTTTGCGAGCCTGCAGTGGTGCAGAGGGGTTTAGGCAAGCTGTAGAACACGTCTGCCCTGTAGAAGGTTGTGTGCCCTTTCTTGCTTTTGATGTAATTCAGTTGACAGCAGCAGAGTTGTTCCTGACTAATGACTAGCTAAATGAACATAGAGTAAAAAGCAACCCAAGTTCACACCCAGAGCCTGCTGACTCATCTGCTCAGAGTCTTATGTGTAGCAGAAAATGCTTTTAGGGTACTCCTGAAAAATGTATCAGAGTGGTGTGTCAGATAGTGAGTTTAGCTAAGGGCTGTCTGAAACCAGAGGTTTGTGGAATGGCTGCAGGTGAAAATCAGTGTTTTCTAGTGGGAAAGGGCTGACATGGTAATGACAGGACAACTGGCAGAGGGGAGATTGAAACTGGATGTTAGGAGGAAGTTCTTTGCAGTGAGGGTGGTGAGACCCTGGCACAGGTTGCCCAGGGAGATTGTGGCTACTCCCTCCCTGGAGGTGTTCAAGGCCAGGTTGGAGGAGGCCTTGAGTGACCTGTACTAGTGGGAGGTGTCCCTGTCTATGGCAGGGGGCTGGAACTAGATGATCTTTGAGGTCCCATCCAAGCTTACCGTTCTATGGGGCACTAGCATGACCAAACATGCAGGACTGAGGGACCTGGACAGGCTGTAGAGCTGGGCACAAAACATGAGGTTCAACAAGACCAAGTGCAGGGTCCTGCAGCTGGGCTGGGGCAATCCCAAGCACCCAGTACAGTGTGGGCAGTGCCTGGCTTGAGAGCAACCCTGAGGAAAGGGACTTGGGGGTGCTGGTGGATGAGAAGCTCAACACGAGCCAACAGTGTGCACTTGCAGCCCAGACCCTACCCCTAACCACAGCCTGGGCTGCATCCAGAGCAGTGTGGGCAGTAGGGCCAGAGAGGGGTTTCTGCCCCTCTCTGGCCCTGCTCTGCTGAGACCCCACCTGGAGCACTGTGCCCAGTGCTGGAGCCCCTGGGACAGGAAAGGTCTGGACGTGCTGGAAGGCAGAGAAGGGCCACAAGGGTGATCAGGGGGTTGGAGCTGCTCTGCTATGAGGACAGGCTGAGAGAGTTGGGGCTGTTTAGTTTGGAGAGGAGAAGGCTCCCAGGAGACCTTATTGTGGCCTTCCAGGATCTAGAGGGGACTACAAGAGAGCTGGGGAGGGACTTGGTAGGGTGTCAGGTAGTGATAGGATTGGGGGGAATGGATCCAAACTAAAGGAGGGGAGATTGAGACTGGATGTTAGGAAGAAGTTCTTCCCCATGAGGGTGGTGAGAGACTGGCACAGGTTGCCCAGGGAGGTGGTGGAAGCCTCATCCTTGGAGGTTTTTAAGACCAGGCTGGATGTGACTCTGGACAGGCTGATCTGGTGTGAATGTCCCTGCCCATGGCAGGGGGTCGGAATTGGACAACCCTTGAAGTCCCTTCCATCCCTGACAGTTCTGTGGTTCCATGACTGTGATTTTTTTAAAAATTGCTTTTCTAACTAACTGGACCAAAAGGTTATTTTATAGGGATTGCTTCTGGACAGTAGTTGTTGATACGAACCAAAGCAACCCTGCTTCAGCAGAGGAGGTTGAACTGGGTGAGCTCCAGAGGTCCCTGCCCATTGCAACCGATCTGTGATTCTGCTCTGGGTATGGGCAAGGATTTTGATTGTTTTTATAGTTTGTTTTGACCTTTCCTTAGTTTTCTAACTGTGTGCTTCATCTGGGATGTTTGCAGTCTGTCAGTTATGACAAGTCCCTCTGCAGCTTTCTTGTAGAATCTTTTCAGTTATTGGAATGCACCTCTAAGGTTCCCCTGGAGCCTTCTCTTCTCCAGGCTGCACACCCCCAGCTTCCTCAGCCTGTTCTCATAGCAGAGCTGCTCCAGCCCTTTATGGCCTTGTCTGGACTTGCTCCGACACTGTGTTTGCAGTCTGTCCATTTGTCACCTCAACAGGAGGAGAAACTTCGTTATAGTGAGGGTGCTGGAGCCCTGGCACAGGCTGCCCAGAGAGATTGTGGAGTCTCCTCTGGAGACTTTCAAAACCCCCCTGGATGCATTCCCGTGTGGACTATCCTGGGGATCCTGCCTTGGCAGGGGGTTTGGGCTGATCTCTGGAGGTCCCTTCCAGCCTCTGAGGTTTTGCAAGTCTGTAATTACCTGATCTCAAATCCTTCATTCCTTCTCCTTCTCTCTGTCCGGGCCCAGTCTCTGATGTTGGTGTTCCATTGCAGTTGTCTGGCACACTGTTGCTTTCTGATGGTAGTTCTTGCACCTGTCTCAGCTCAGTGTGAAGAAGAGGCAGGCTGCAGCACACTGTCCAGGCTGTGGCTGCTCAGCTCAGTGTGAAGAAGAGGCAGGCTGCAGCACACTGTCCAGGCTGTGGCTGCTCAGAGCCTGTCCCACTGGATGGAAGCCTCTGCAGTCTGCTTGGGTGCAGCTCTCTTCTCCAGTCTGCTGGGGCTGGTGGCCACTTGCTTTGCCTTGCCCATGCCAAAGCTCTCCAGATCACAGTAAGAGTCTGGGCCTGTGCTAAGATGCTGAACATGCCTAATCTCTTTGTCCAGAGAGCTTGGGGTGATGCATCCTCTTAGCGTGAGGCAGGGATTTGCGGTCTGGGCGGTGGTGAGTCTGAGCTGGCAGCAGGCTCCGCACTGGTGCTGCCGCCATGTGCTCGCTGTCTTCTGTCCCTCTGGGGCTTGCCGAGGACAGCCTGGGCCTGCCTGTATTGCTGGCTCAGTTCTCTAGTTATGTTTTTGTTCTGTGTCAACAACAACTGGGTGGCTCTGCAAGAGAAACGTTTTGTGCTGCTGCCTGCTGCCTTTCTGGGTTGAGAATAAATACAGATTTTACCGTTGCTTACTTGGGGGAAGGAAAAGTGCTAAGAGTTGGTGAAGCTAAGTCATAATTCTGGACTTGACTGCAACTTTGAAATGTAGGTGGTAGAGGGTCAATATGCCAAAGAGTGATGATGTCTGGGAGTTGAGAGCCAAGGTTTTAATTTTTATCTCTTTTAATTAAGGCTGATTTTCTTTGTTGAGCAGATGAATGGGAACAGCAGTAGCTAAATCAGCAGCAAGCTTGCCAATGACTTTGGTGGGCTTGTGATGAAAACTGTTAAGTGGTTGACATGCAGCTCAAACTGTGTGTAGAACTCAATGCCAGGAGTAAATGATTTAGAGCATTAACCTTGGGCTCTGCACAGGGTGAAATATGGAGCTGCGCTGTTTGCAGCACCTGTAGTAACTCAGCGCTGGGAGTTAATGTGCAGCTGGGGGAGGCTTCTAAATAAAAGCCACATAAACAACTCCAGATCCTTCCAAGTTGGCTGAAGAAAGGGAAGAGAGAAGGGTAAGTATCTGGTAGTTTTAGCTGTTTTGCCATGGTGACAAGAGCTGAAAAAGTAGAGCAAAACCCCACCTTGAGTACTGCCTCCAGTTCTGGTGTCCTCATCATAAGGACATGAAGAGTTGGAGTGAGTCCAGAGGAGGCCATTAAAGATGATCCAAGGGCTGGAGCACCTCTGCTGTAAGGACAGGCTGAGGGAGCTGAGGCTGTTGAGCCTGGAGAAGAGAAGGCTCCAGGGACACCCAATAGTGACCTGGCAGTACCTGAAGGGGCTACAAGGCTTCAGAGAGACTGTTTGCAAAGGCCTGCAGGGACAGGATGAGGGCAATGGCTTCAAACTAGAGCAGAGCAGATTGAGATTGGATGTGAGGAACAAGTTCTGCACCAGGAGGGTGCTGGAACACTGCAACAGGTTGCTCAGTGAGGCAACCTGGTTGAGGCCCCATCCCTGGTTATAATTCAAGGTGAGGCTCGACAGGGCTCTGGGCAACCTGATGTAGTTGAGGATGTCCCTGCTGAGTGCAGAGGGGCTTAGACTGGATGAGCTTTGGAGGTCCCTTCCAAGCCAGGAGACTCTATGATTCTATGACTAAATTAACAGGAGTTAAGGGATCCTACAGGAAGGCTGCAGAGAGACTTTCCCTAATGGTGTCTAGTGATAGGACAAAGGGGAATGGTTTGAAGCTGAGGAAGATTAGGTTTAGACTGGATCTGAGGAAGAAGTTCTTCAGTATGAGGGCGATGAGACTTTGGAATAGTCTGCCCAGGTAGGTTTTTGATGCTTCCTCCCTGGAGGTGTTGAAGGTTGTCTTGGATGAGGCCTTGAACAGCCGAGTCTAGTTGAGAGGTGTCCCTGCCCATGGCAGGGAGGTTGGAGTAGATGATCGCTGAGGTCTCAAGCTGAGCCAGTCTATGGAAACCAGGATTGATCTACAGCGGCCACAAAGATGCTTTGCATTTTACAGTGACTCAGGGACACAGCAGTGAACCTGCTGCTGCATCCATTGTGCTCAGTTCTGCCCTCGTCCTGAAGAGTGCTTTTTACTGCAGGTTTCCAAAGGTTCCTTGCCCTTCCAAGTTAATAACACCTGCCAACATCTGATCCCAATCAGAGCTGTTTAGGTACTGCACATAAGAGGCTTACACATACTCGATCTGTCAGCCATGCTGTCTTCAGAAAGCAAAGCCAGCTTCAGTCTGCAACTTCTGGAGCTGTTTCAGTCAGCTGCATAGTCCTGTAAAGACCTGACATGGAAGCCTTGAGTCAGCAAAGCCACCCAGCACATGATTTACTCTAAGTGCTTAAGTGCTCTGCTAAGTGAGGATGGATTGCCCAAGTGCCTAAAGTTATACAGATGCTTAAATGCTTTGTAAACTCGGTGTTTAAGGATGGGATCCCAAAGGATGCTGTAGGAGCTTCCACTGAAGTGAACCAGGAGAAAAGGGACCTCATGTGGTGCTCAGCAGCGCCAAGAACTGCATGAAAGAAAGGGCACTATTGCTATGATGCTTTTGCAAATGTAACCATGGGGGGGGGGGGGGGGAAATCACCCAAGGGCAAGATAACTGGGTTAGAGGTTGCACGGGTTTGGTTTGGGTTTTGTGTGTGTGTATAGCTTGTTAAGAGTTTGGATGAATGAATCAGTGTTAAAACCTGTCTTGAGTATAGAACCTGTGGGAAAGAGGACAGAATTCCCCAGGCAGCCCATACCTTCAAGGCTCTAATTAGTCCTCTTCATTTCTGGAGACATTGCTTAGTAAATGGTAAAAGAGGAAGAAAATGCTTGCTTTCAAAACCATTTTTGTGACCTATCCCTTACAAGGATCTCAAGCTAAATTCACACAAACTGAAGTTCTTGTCTTTTATTGTCACTTACAGGTGTTAGTCAAATCCAGCCCTTTGCTTTACTTGTCTTTAAAAGGAGAGAGATGCTTTAGAAACCAACAAAAAATACCCGTATAGAATGCTAAGTCTCTGCTATATCAAAGACTTTGTTCTCTAGCCCAAGTCATCTAAAATTGTAGGTACAATCCCAAGCACAACTCCAGGCTGGGTGGGGAATGGCTGAGAGCAGCCCTGAGGAAAAAGACCTGGGGGTCTGGGNGAGTGGTCTTGCTATGTGTTTGTGCAGCACCTTGGCACAACCCAGTGCCAACCTTTCTCAGCTTTTTCCTAAACACTTTTTCAATGGAAATGAGAAGTAGTAATCTGTGGCTTAGTAGGTGTAACCTACCATAAAGGTTCTCCTTCACCTATCTGTGATTCTGTGATTCTCCCAAGTGCTCAGGTGGAACACAAACACTGTTGTGCTTCCTTGGTGGGAAAACAAAGCAATTACAAGGAGCTTTCCAGTGTGGTGCCTGCTGGTTGAGCTTTGTGAGTCAAAGCATGTGCAGAGCGCAGAAAAGGGCAGACCTGCAGCACTGCCTTCTGCCACAGCCCAGATTTGGCACCAGATTTGGTGCAGAGTGGAATGGCAGCATGTGGGGCGGTGTTGTTTGGTTTCTGCTTATTAGGCCAAGTTGGTGGTGAGACTTGAATTCCATTTAGAAAGGTGCCTGCTTTGTCATGCCACGGGGAAGGGAGCTGCTTCAGCAGAGCATCTCCTGGAACCCTGAGATCCAGACAGCACCCAAGTGACTGCTGCAGCACTGGGTCTGGCCTTGCAGCAGGTGAGCAAAACGTGGGGAGAGGGCAGTACATCCACGGAGTGCTGCTGCTAAGCCCAGTCCTGGCTGAGCACAGGAATGGGAGAAGCTGGAGTTGGGAAGAGAGAATGCAAAATGTAAAACTGGAAGAGCAAATCTCTTTTGCAGAGCCATGGAGCACATTTGTGAGTTGGGTGGTGGTTGTAAGGTTGAGTTTTTTGGGTGCTGCTGCTGAGACATGGAAGCTGTGCCAGCACAGGGATGGGGGAAGCTGAAGTTGGGAAGAGAGAATGCAAAATGTAAAGTTATAAGCAAAAATCCCTTCTGCAGAGCAGTTGAGCACCGTCATGAGTCGGGTGGTGGTTGTAAGGCTCATTTTTTTTGGGTAGTGCTGATGAGACCTTTAAGCTGTGCCAAGTGTTGATGTGAAAGACGCAAATTAAATCCTTCCCCACCGAGCAAATCGTTAACTCCACACTCCCTACAGGAAGATCTTTCATTTTGGCCTGATTAGCTCGATGTGAGGCATTTCAGAAAGAAAAACTTTGTGACTGGACAAAACGTTTCCGTTTCATTGGAACTGCTCTTTGATTTGGAGGGTGGAAGTGACCAAACCCTAATAAACCCTCTAAATGGTCAAGGAAAAAGGCTGCGAGGCTTCGTGGATGGTTTTATTGTTGCACTTTCCTTTCATATTTTGCCAGTTCAGAAGCATTGCCTGGAGCAGAAGTATTTACCCCACTACTTCGACAGGCAGGAGGAGGAAAAAGAGGCTGAGCGCTCCCTTCCCCTCCTGCCCGCCCCTCTGTCCTCTGCTCAATTACTTTCTGTGTTCCTACAAAGAAAAAGGAGTTGTTTTCCACCCAGCCTTGTTTGCAAACAGCCTCATTAAGCCCTTTGCTTGGAGGAGGAGTGGATGGGACACCACAAGTACACTCAAGGCCTTCTCTGTGCACTCAGGAGTGCCTTACGTAAGCAGCGCTCCCTCCAGGTGGAGCGGGGGCACAGGGACAGGCAGCGCCTCTGAACGGGACCCTGACTGGGATCCCTTGCGGAGGTCTTGCAGCACCTGCGGTGGCCCTGGGAGAACACCGTGGTGGTCCTGCCCCTCCGGTCAAAGTGCTGCTGGCCTCTGCCAGCCCTGGCTTGGCGCAGCCCTGCTGCTGCCTGCTGGGGCAAAGTTGGCACAGAGCTGCCTCTGGCCCTTCTAGTACAGACAGACATGGCACGAGAGACGAGACTTTGTCATCTAAGAGCACCCTGCTGCTGCTTGGAGACATGATTGCTCTTTCTGTGGCACAGGGGTCTGTTTTCTCCTGCTTTCCCAGCCACTGTTTCTCACCCAGTGGCCCAGCTAGTGCCTAGAAGCTGTTCCTGGGGTGGTTCTGAGCTCCAGCTTTCTGCAGCGCAGCAGCAGGCACCACCGCATCACAGCAAGTGAGAGGTTAAAATCCAGCCAAAGGGCTCTGAGCAAAGGCAGAGCAGCAGGGCGAAGTGCTGGCCTGTTACACTGACAGGCAGTGGAGGGAAGAAGCAGCTGTGGTGAGAGCTGCCAACACTGCAAGTACAAGTGTTTGGGTGGATGCAGCAAGTTAGTTGGGCAGAAGTTGCAGCTCATTCCCCAGTGCCCTCACTGCAGCTCAGGGATGTGGTGTGTACAGCAACATCGGTGCTGGTTCGGTTTGGGTTGGCTGTCCTTACTGACAGAAACTTCTTCCAATAACTACCTGGGTGTGCAGAGCTTGGGCAGTCCTGTTTGCCACCTATCTGCCTGCCCTCTCTGCTGTGCACGCTGATCTCCAGATGTTTGGCTGTGATACTTGTGGGGCTTTGCAGTGTCCTCTGAACTTAACTCCTGTTAATTTAGTCATAGAATAGTAGAGTCACCTAGCTTGGAAGGGACCTCCAAAGCTCATCCAGTCTAAGCCCCTCTGCACTCAGCAGGGACATCCTCAACTACATCAGGTTGCCCACAGCTCTGTCCAGCCTCACCTTGAATTATAATCAGGGATGGGGCCTCAACTAGGTTGCCTTCTTGAGCAACCTGTTGCAGTGTTCCAGCACCCTCCTGGTGCAGAACTTGTTCCTCACATCCAATCTCAATCTGCTCTGCTCTAGTTTGAAGCCATTGCCCTCATCCTGTCCCTGCAGGCCTTTGCAAACAGTCTCTCTACAGCCTTCTTGTAGCCCCTTCAGGCACTGGCAGGTCACTATTAGGTGTCCCTAGCCTTCTCATTTCCAGGCTGAACACCCCAGCTCTCAGCCTGTCCTCATAGCAGAGCTGCTTCAACCCCTTTTCATTGCCTCCTCTGGACCCTCTCCATCATGTCCATGTCCTTCCTGTGCTGAGGGCTCCAGAGCTGGATGCAGCACTGCAGGTGAGGTCTCCCCAGAGCAGAGCAGAGGGGCAGGATCCCCTCTCTCCATCTCTGGCCATGCTACTTGGATGCAGCTCAGGCTGCCCTTGGCCTTCTGTGCTGCAGTCTCACACTGCCTGCTCCTGTCCAGCTTCTCCCCCACCAGCATCCCCAAGTCCTTTTCATCAGGGCTGCTTTCTATCATCTCCTTCTGCAGCCTGTATTGGCAGTGAGGATTGTTCAGCCCAGCTGCAGGACCCTGCACTTGCTCCTGTTGAACCTCATGAGGTTCACCTGGGCCCAGCTCTCCGGCCTGTCCAGGTCCCTCTGGATGCCCTCCTGTCCCTCTGGTGTATGGACAGCACCACTCAGCTTGGTGCCATCTGCACACTGCTGATGGTGCCCTTGATCCTTCTTTCTATAGCACTGATAGAATATTCAACAGTCCTTATGTATAGGCCTTGCTTTGTTGGAGTTATTTTTATTGCTGCAGCAAACTGGAGAGCTAAGGGGAACCAACTCCAGAGAATCCTCGCAGAGAAACTGCTTAGTCTGTGGGGTTTGCAGGGTGGGAGTGGGGGACCTGCACTTTGCCAGCTCTTCTGACCTAAGCTGGAGCTGTCTGACACAGGTGAAGAGGGGGTTGCTGCTGGGGGATGCACAAATGAAACCAAACTGTGCCTGCTAATGTTCTGAGGAGCTATCCCTAGCTGTGTTGGGTTCAGTGGCTCAGCAGCTGATTGCTTAAATCTGAGCCTTTTTTCTGCCCTGTCAGCTTTCTCCTTGGCCACATCAAGTACTCGGAGCAATTGCCTTGGAGAGTTCAGCCTTTGGCTGCTTTTATTTCAGCAGGCAGATTTTCTGGGTTGTGAATAACATGTTTGCATCCTTGCATGCTCCTGCACTTCTGTCATGCTGGGGCTTTTGTATGGCAGCTTCAAGGGACAGTGAGAGGTGGAAAGGGAAGAGTTGAAAAGGACAGAACTGCATTCAATTCAGGAAGAAATCACAGGATCATAGAACCTTAGAGGCTGGAAGGGACCTCCAGAGGTCATGGAGTCCAACCCCCCTACCAACCCCTCTGTGTCTCTTTTAGGCAGTCTTATTCAGGAAGCCCTGTAAGGCTGAGGTCATGTATCCATGGCCCTGCACCACAGCCTGCCCTCCCAAAACAACCCCACAGAAGCACAGCACCACAGACTATTAGAGGCTGGAAGGGACCTCCAGAGATCATCCAGTCCAACCCCTGATAGACTTGCTCAGATCCCCCCTCAGCCTTCTCCTCTGCAGACTAAGCAGCCCCAGGGCTCTCAGCTTCTCCTTATCAGGCAGTGCTGCAGTTCCTTCAGCATCCTTGTGGCTCTCCCTTGGACTCTCTCCCTGTTCCTCTTGAACTGGAGAGCCCAGAACTGGATGCAGTATTCCAGGCCATGTGTGTCTTTATGCACACTGGGGCATGTACAGACCAGTGAGTTAAATTAAACCTTGGCTTCTGGAAGGTGCTGAGTGTGGTGTGCTGGGTGGAGAGTGCTGGTGCCCATCCAGACTTGGGGAGATGTGACCAGTGCAAGCAGCTGTATGGGCACTCCAGTATTTGATGTGGCAGAAATCGTGTCCTTTCAAGCAAAGGACTTGGAGGCCTGGTTTTCCAGCAGCACATGGGTAAAACATTCCCAATTACATATATCTGAGTATTTGTTATGTTGATTCATGATGCTCAGGCTGTCAGATTAAAAGTTGCCTGTGCTCAGGAGAGTACAAATGCCCCTTGATGCGTGCTGGGTGAAACACGAGGCTAGACCTCACTGCTACCAGTCTGAAAAAAACTTAACTCGAAGCATAAACAGAGGGGAGGAGTCACTTTCTGGTCCTGGGATCCCCCTAGGAGAAGCATCCAACTGCTTTTAGGCCAGGTGAAGGTGGAGCATTTGGCGCAGCAGCCTGGCGGAAGGAAGCACTGCCTAGGGAGCGCGGTGAGCCTGGCAGCAGTGGCACAGGGCTCTCTGGCTGCACATGCCTGGGAGGAGGGAGAAAGCCAGCTGGAGTCGTGTGTCAGTGTTTTGAGGGTCCCTTCAGGTAAAGCTGATTTAGCTTTCTAGGGAGCTGCAGTATTTAATGTGACCTGAAGCAGCTACCAGATGGAGGGGTGTATTCTGCCAGGGAAGAGAGCTGCATTTTTGGCTTCCGCTTAAAGCAAGAGGACTGTAGGTGGCTTGCTCAGTGTTCTGTGGGTTTGGTGCTCTATATAGTGCTGAACTGGGCCTTTTTGGTAACAGACGTGGTTTCTCAGCCTCCTTAGGATGAAACTTCTTTGCCCAGAAATTAAAAATAGAGCCCTTTGGAGCTGGCTGCCCTGTCAGACCGTAGGTTCCGCTGCTGTGGAAAGCAAGTCATTCATGCTGGCTTCTCGGGTAGGTATTTATAGCCTGCAGCAGGGCCATGCACTGCACTGCTCAGAGAAACCACTGGCTTCTGGGTTTGTGTTTACATACCCAAAAGCAGGATTCTTGCAGGATTCTTTTCTTTATAAGGCTCTCAAGTGAACAGAGGCTTTTTCCTGTTAGCTCAAACTCAGTTTTCCTATGTTTGGAAAATTCCTCCCCCTCCCTGGAGCCATGTCCAGCTAATAGGAGAGGAGGAAAGTGAACATTCTTGGGAAGGTTTTGTTCTCATCGTGGAATAACTTCCTATAAAAGCAAAACAAAAATAAAACTGTTGCAGGGCTGCTTCAATAAATGGCTGTTGGGAGGCCTGGAAATAGCCTGGTTCTCTCTTTTTCAGAGTAAGCCATTCAGCAGTTCAAACTGGCTCATGCTGGGGGAAGCAAACATCAACAGCAAGGTATTTCCTGACTCCTTTTGCCAAATTCTCATGATGATGAAGATAAATAATAATAATAACAATAACAACAACAATAATCCAGCAGGGTGCCCAGCTGGCATGGAAGGCCAATGGCATCCTCGCTTGTATCAGGAGCAGTGTAGCCAGCAGCATAGGGAGGTCATTCAGCCCTGCACTGGCACTGAGCAGGCCTCACCTGGAGTACTGTGTGCAGCTCTGGGCCCTCACTGCAAGAGAGATCTTGAGGGGCTGGAGCGGGGCCAGAGGAGAGCGATGAGACTGGAGAGGGGGCTGGAGGGGAAGGCTGCTGAGGAGAGGCTGAGGGTGGTCAGCCTGGAGAAGAGGAGGCTCAGGGGGGACCTTAGCACTCTCTACAGCTACCTGAAGGGAAGCTGTAGTCAGGCGGGAGTCAGGCTGTGCTCCCAGGCAACTTGTGCCAAGAGGAGAGGGCATGGCCTGAAGCTGTGCCAGGGAAGGGTTAAGTTGAGTGTTAGGAAGCACTTCCTGCTGGAAAAGGGAATTAGAGACTGGAATGGAGTGCCCAGGGAGCTGGTGGAGTCACTATCCCTGGAGGTGCTTAAGGCAAGCTTGGATGTGGCACTCAGTGCCATGGTGTGGTCTCTGTGGGGGTGTTGGGTCCTAGGCTGGACGAGATGATCTCAGATTGCAGCCTCAATAATTCTGTTACCCTGTGAATAACAACAACAATATTTTTTTTATGTCTAAAAAGACACAGATCTGAAGCCAGCCACTTGTGACTTCACTTGGCAGCACAGCCCTGCTCTGTGAGACTTCCGCCTCGACTCATGTGCCTGCCAAGTGCTGCTGAATACGTTTGCCTCCTTCTCCCTCCCCTACTCCTCCCCACTGAGCCCAAGGCGTTGCTTGTCACACTTGGTAAGCCAGAGGAACGTTCGGGCTGGGGGAGCTCCAGCCAGGCTGTGAGCAGAGGTAGTGCTCTGAGCCAGGACAGTGCCCTGGCTGCAGGGGCCAGGGGCTCCTGGGGCTGCACCTCAGGCTGCTGGCTCTCCTAAGCCCTACCACTTCTTGAGGGTTTAGGTTCCTGCTGGCTTTTCCAGCTGGCTGTCTCTCAGCTTGGGCCTCCTTCCCATCTGGGTTTGTCCACCTTTGGCAATAGGTGCCCACCTTTTCTTCATGACCTCCTCTGGAGAAGAGGTAGAGACCTTTTTAGTATGTGCCAGTCCGACGAGGACACAGCTTTTGTGGGACAGCACAAGGTCTCTCTGTTCTTTAAGTGGGTGCCAAATCCATGCCAGATCCTAGCCCTGCTTTAAAGTGCTTCAGGTCAGTGGTGATGTCAGGGAATGTGCAATCCAGAGTCGGTAGTAGCAGCTGGTGGAGGAGAAAGGGAGTTTGCACGTAAAGGGTGAAAGTCTGATCTGCCACGAACATGCAACAAGAAGGCACAGCCCTGCCAAGGGATCTCAGTGTGGCAGAGGAAGAGGTGAGAGTGTTTCTGAAGTTTCAGAGTCCTGCAGAGAGTGACCAGGAAGGGATGACTGGGAATTGCTTTTTCATTGAGGGAAAGATGTGGAAACGTTTGAAGTGTGCCGCTCTGGGCTGCCTCTGCTTGTCAGATGCAGATACCCTAAAGAGGCAGGCTTAGATCTGTGGTACAGCAAAATGAAGTAACAGTTTCCTGGTAATTGATAGTGGTTTATGGCACATCAGTTCCAGTTTCTGCTTTGTTAAACACATAAAGTTGCTTCAGTGCACTCAGCTTCCCTTCCCAAACTGCTGGGAACCACTGGCTCGTTTTTCTCCAGGCAGAACTGGAAATGCTGGACTGGTCTCAGCCTTCTCCCTTGCCTGGGCAGCACCTGCCTTTTCTAGGGTGAAGTCTAATAGGCAAAGATGAGCATCATTTCTGGAAGCAGTTAGAAACTACATCCACATAGTCCTTTGGCTATGTTTGGCTGAGCTTCTTTCCTTGTTAAATTTGTTGTGGAAGAAAATGCTTCTGGTGGAGCTCAATTCAGATACACTCATCTGGGTTAAAAGGAAAAGTCCAGAAATCACTTTCTCTTCACACACATTCCCTCTAAGTCTCCATGACCTCACCTGAAGCCTTTTATCTGACATTGGCTTTGGATTGAGTCTGCATTGCTGATAGTGCATTTGGCTGCAGCGATGAGATTGGTAATGGTTTAATTGGTTTTCAAGGGTAGGAGAAAGTGCAGTCCCTGCTAACCACTGCAGATTCAGGTAATGTATGCTAACACTCATCTGGGGGCACCTGAGAGTCACTTGCCTGCCCTACCCTGTCCTGCCTTTACAGTGCCTGGCAGAGCTTGCTGTGGCCTTGCAAAGAGATTTTGTACTTTTGTACCTGTCTGCTGATGGATCTCTGCTGTGGGTCTCCCTGGCTTTGCATTGGGATGTAATTGCCAGCATGTAAAACAACCCAGAATTGCTCCTGCCAAGACTTGGACCCTGTTGTTGTGGCTCTTTAATGTGGAGGGGCTCTCAATGAGGGGCTTAAGAAGCTTCATCCTCCTGGCTTGTACCAGAGGACCAAAATGCATCTAAAGCCATCTCTAGCTGTTTCGTGGGGCAATATGTGATTTGTGTGTCTTGGTGGTGTTTGATGAAAGCTCAGATTAACAGCCCTGCATGTTTGGCTGATAAAGACTTCAGTTGTGAAAACTGAGCAACCTTGTTAGGCATCTTGGGGCTACTTCAAAAGGGTAGAGGCTGGAGAATCTCTCACCTGGCCTGCCATTGACTTGGGTTTGCTTTTCCTGTCAGTTTGATGTTGTCAGCTTCAGGAGGTGATTAAAAAGTAACAAAATTCCAGTTTCCAGGTTTGTGGAATGAAAGACCTCCTATGGATAACAGAGTGGATTACTGCCCGAGACAGGGGGGCAACCAAAGGCTCTCAGCTCCTGCCTCCAATGATCTCAGGATGTTAGGGGCTGGCAGGAACCTCTGGAGATCTTCATTGTCTGCACTGCTTTCCAGAACATCCTTGAATTCTAAGTCAGAAGGCATCAGGACATCTTTGTTAGGAAGTCATAAGGTTGTTGGTTGTTCTGCCTTTTCCCGTGTCTGAGTGGGGTGTCTGGTGTAGGCCACAGGATCCCAGGGTATCAGGGGCTGGAAGGGGACCTCTGGAGAGCTTCCAGCCCAGCCCCTCTGCCACAGCAGGAGCAAAGAATCCAGCACAGGTCACACAGGAACACATCCAGACAGGGCTGGAAAGGCTCCAGACACTCCACAACCTCTCTGGACAGCCTGTGCCAGGGCTCTGGGACCCTCACAGCAAAGAAGTTGTTGCTCATGTTGAGGTGGAACTTGCTGTGCTGCAGTTTCCATCCCTTGCCCCTTGTCCTGTGCCAGGGCATAAGTGAGCAGAGGCTGTCCCTGTCCCTTCCTTCCTTCCCCCAGCCCTCAGCTATTGAGAGACATTGCTCAGATCCCCTCTCAGTCTTCTAAGAGCTTGGAGGTTAGTTGTCAGTGCTGGAAATGGAGCTTGCCAGCAGCAGTGCCAGACCAAGCTTGCAAGGCAAACAATGCTGCACCAGGGACTGACAACATCCCCTCCCCCCCCCAATCTACATTAAAAATAGATTGTTGCAGGCTGCAGTTTCAGAATGATCCATTCAGTAATTCATATGGCATTCCATATGTTGGGGTGAGAGGAAGGTGGAAATGGTGGGAGTCAGGGAAGAAGACACTGGCTGATCCAGAGCCTTCTGCCACTTCAGCTCGGTGAGCTGCCGCGCGGCGAGCGGTGTAGCGTGAGCAGATGGGGGCTTCACAGTTATCTGCTGTGTGTATACACACATACACAGATGAAGTTCTCCAGCTCTTGATTCCACAGGGCTGCACTGAGGCTTTACCAACCACTCGGCCTGGGTGTGCATGGGGGAGAGGATGAAGTCGTCAGTGGTGGGGTGAGATGAGTGATTGAGCTGACACTGGGGGCCCTAAGCTGCCTGAGGTGTGCACGTGTCCACTGAAGGGTCACATAACTTCGAGGTGGAACTTGCTGTGCTGCAGTTTCCATCTCTTGTTCTGTGCCTGGGCACAAGTGAGCAGAGGCTGTCCCTGTCCCTTCCTTCCTTCACCCAACCCTCAGCTATTGATAGACATTGCTCAGATCCCCTCTCAGCTTTCTCCTGTGCAGACTAAGCAGCCCCAGGGCTCTCAGCCTCTCCTCCTCAGGCAGTGCTGCAGTCCCTTCAGCATCCTTGTAGCCCTCCCTTGGACTCTCTCTGGCAGGTCCCCCTCTCCAGTAGATGCCCTTCTTAAGGTTGGCATATCTCCTGGAAGCCACTCAGGTCTGAAATCAGTAAATTAACTTCTTCAGGGACCTGGGCCTCAGTCCTTTGGCATCAGTCTGGGGAGTGACCCTTTTAGAAGAAGGAGAACTGGCCCTGGAAGCAGCAACTTTGTGTCCTGCTGTGGGCTTCACGCTCTCACCAGGGCTGCTGGAGCAGCCAGGTTGCCGGGGCCTGTGTGCCAGGAAGCATGGCCCCAGCAGGTGATGCTGGGGTTGCAAGGAGGCCAACAGACGTTCTCTGGAGCACAAGTGACCTCTCACTGCCTTCTTGTCTCTGCAGCCTCCCCACTCCCCCTGGCTGGCTCAGCCTCTGAGGATGGGAGCCCTAAGTCACCTCAAGCCACATGAATGAGTGCTCTGCTCTTCTCAGCTATTCCCTGGCGCCTGCCTGCCTGCCTGCCTGCCCCGCACCCTGTGCCCCCAGCATGGGTGCTTCACACACAGCAGCCTGTCAGGTCCTGCTGCACAGCAGGAGGACAGCAAGCAGGCTGCCTCCCCCCTTGCTGGCCTTTGGAAGGCTGTAGCAAAGCAGATGGCACCGTGCTCCTACACAATGAGCAGCCAGCACATGAATAAGCCTATTTGTCAGCCTGGGCTTTGCTCTCTGCCATCCATCCCTGTTGGTGAGCACTGTTGGTGAGCCCTGTTGTTGGCTTTTCAGCTGCAGCCTCTGCTTCTGCTGCCAGCTGACTGGGGAGAGGTTTGCCTGAAGGATCCCCTTGCCTTACTTCTCAAACTCTGAGCCCTAAGGTCAGGCTTTGCTCAGGTCAGCTCTCCCTGAGAGCAGCCAAGATCCTTAGCAGGACACTGAGGAAGGCTTGGGCTTCACCTAGAACACTGTCAGCTCTCCAAACCTTCAGGTAAGGCAGAATTATTCATTTTTTTAATCTATTTTTCTCCTTTTCTTCTTAAAGCATTCTGTGGGCTAATCATCAGGTTTTAAGAGCTGGAAGGGGCCTGGCTACATCAGGGATTTTGCGGTCTTTGACTTGGAGAGATGTAGAGGGGTTAGACACGTTTGGCCAAGGTCAGCATGATCTGTCAGTGGTTTGGATTCTTTGCTCATACAGCTCTTGCTCGGGGGTGTTGTGTGTGTATGTGTCTTACTTGCATTCCCGGCCCATGGAGCACTTGCTGCCAGATCTCAAGCTCCGTCCTCTTTGCTTTCTTTCCTGCTTCCCTTCCACACGGATTTGAAGGTGTAAGGAAGCATCTTGTGTCAGCCAAACCGCTGTGCTGTGCTTGGAGGATTCCCAGGTCATGCAGTGCCAGCTGAAAGTGCACCAACAGGGCCCAGCTGAGACACCACCTCCTTATCCATCTGCATCTACCTCTGCAGCTGATTCAGCTTGGTGCAGGCAGATGCAGTCCCTAATACTCTGGGGCTGCTTTGGGACTGAAGCATGGGGCTGCTGTGTAACAGATAAAATGGAAACACCACAAAGATCTTTTTCCCTATCAGTGGGTAAGGAAGGGCAAACATGGAGGGGGAAAAGCTGGGTTGCAGGAAATCTTCTCTCAGTTTCTGGAAGTTGGGGCAGAGATGTGGGAGCTGGGCTGAGCTCTTGCCTTTGCTTCCAGTCAGCTACTTTGCCCCTCTTCCCTCCCCCCACCCATTATCTCCTCTCTTGCATTAATTTCTTAGCAGGTGTTTGTGCAGTGCCCTCCTGCTAAGAGAGCTGAAGATCCTTTGTGGGCTTCAGAAGGAAAACAATAATAACTGACTGGGCAGTGCAGGCAAGGATCAGCTGTCGCTACCCTTGGGGTACCCAGGTGGAAATAAGGAGATTTCAATCCAGTGCTTTTCGGGGAGGAAACATTAATTCAGGATGAGAGAGTCTTTTGGTCTTTTAAAGAGGCAAAACCTTGAGCCAGTGAAATTAAATAGCAACATGTGGAGCAGTAGTTGAATAAAAATAAAATGAGATAGTAAAAAAAAAAAAAAAAAAAAAAGCCTTAAGTTTTTTAGTTTTATCTCTGAGCTGTCTCTCAGATGGCAAGCACCTGCTCAGTGCATTCAGGCTATTAGGGGCGTGCTGTCGGGAGGCTTTTCTCTTCAACTGGTACCTGCCTTTTGCACTCTGCCTTCTGCTCATCACATTGCATGGTGCAGGGTAGAAGGCATTTGCTGGTCACAACGACCTATTTGTCAAGTTGCTGAAGTGTCAAATCATTTCCACCGAGGCATGACAACATAAAATAGTTTCCAGTTGCTTCTGTCTTGCTTGTATGTCGGAGTCGGTCTGAGCCACTGAGTGCTGCCTTCAGTTTGGGGCTCCCCAGTTGAAGAGAGACAGGGATCTGCTGGAGAGAGTCCAGCAGAGGGCTGTGAGGATGATGAGGGGACTGGAGCACTGCCTGATAAGGAGAGGCTGAGGGACCTGGGGCTGCTTAGTCTGCAGAGGAGAAGGCTGAGAGAGGATCTGAGCAATGTCTGTCAATAGCTGAGGGCTGTGTGAAGGAAGGAAGGGACAGGGACAGCCTCTGCTCACTTGTGCCCTGTGACAGCAGAGAGGGGATTTAATAAATGCCTATAAATATCTGAGGACTGGGGGACAGGCTCTGCTCACTTGCTCCCTGAGATAGGACAAGGAGCAATGGATAGAAGCTGCAGCACAGGAGGAGCTCAACACAAGGGGGAACTTCTTGACTGTAAGGGTCCCAGAGCCCTGGCACAGGCTGCCCAGAGAGGGTGTGGAGTCTCCTCTGGAGCCTTTGCAGCCCTGTCTGAGTGTGTTCCTGTGTGACCTGTGCTGGATTCTCTGCTCCTGCTGTGGCAGGGGTTGGGCTGGAAGCTTTCCAGAGGTCCCTTCCAACCCCTAACATCCTGGGATCCTATGTATGCACTTATTAATAAAATAACAGCTTTATATAAAGAAAGCTCCTGCATTTGGGTTCTCACTTGTTCAAGGGGATGGAAAGAGACAAGAAAACAGGACTTTAAGGCTAGGTGGAGGAAGTGGAAAGCAGAGAGTCCTCTGCTGCATTTTGCTTGTCCTGATGGCACTTTTACTGCGGTTTTGAAAGCAGTTTGCCAACGAGGCCCAGCACACATAGTAAACAGCTTCTGCTTGGGGATTAAGGCATGCACTGTGAGCCAGTAATTATTTGGGCCTCCTGATATCACTGTGAGATGATTAAGCAACACTTGGTCTGCTTAGGCAGGCAATGAGGGGGGGTGAGAGCCAGAGGGTAGAGGCGGTGAAGGGTTCTCCAGGGACACTGTGGGTCTGGGGCATGGTGAGGAGTGAGGATTTATAATCCAGTGCAGCATGGCCTGGCTAGGGGCCAGTGTTCAGCAGGTACCCAAGGATCTACAGCATGTGAAGGGAGGGTAAGGTGGCTGTGGGAGCTGTGTTCCTGGGAGGGCTGGGAGATGGCAGGCACACAGCCCACAGCAGCCACAGTGAGCAAGGTGTCCTGGCAGAGCTGATGCAGGTCTTGATGTGACCCTTGGGGAGTAACTCAGGAAGCAGAAATTGGAGGATAAGATCAGCTCCTGCATTTATTGTTTAAAAAGGTTTGAGTGCTTCTGAGGATTCACAGCTTTTAGCTGTATTAAAGTGTTGATAGATTCTGTTAAACTCTAGAGTATTTTGAAGTCTGGGAAAGGTGGGGAAAGGAAATCAGTTTGACAGGCACAGGATCACAGAACTGTCAGGGCTGGAAGGGAGCCCCCAGGATCACCCAGTTCCAATTCCCTGCCATGAGCAGGGACGCCTCGCACCACATCAGCTTGCCCACAGCCACATCCAGCCTGGCCTTAAAAACCTCCAGGGATGAGGCTTCCACCACCTCCCTGGGCAACCTGTGCCAGTGTCTCACCACCTTCATGGGGAAGAACTTCTTCTTAAGATCCAATCTCAATCTGCCCTCCTCTAGCTTGGATCCATTCCCCGCCAAGTCCTGTCACTACCTGACACCCTAAGAAGTTCCTCAGCAGCTGTCTTGTGGCCCCTTCAGTCAGTAGATAGGACATGTACAGAGATACCTTTTTATACTTGAGAAGAGACTCTGAAGTGTCTGCACAACGTATGAGGCCAAGAAAGCCTTCTGGTCCTGCTGGTGTGCGAACGCTCTGCTCCTCGTGTGCCTTGCCCCTGTACTGTTAAACCCTGCCCTCAGCAGCAGCTGAAGAAGAGAACAGAGATCTGTGAACGTAAGAGGGAGAGCAGCAGTAAGGGAATCTCCTTTGGTTTCATTAGAGCCCACTCCCCATGGGCTGGCAGGGCTCAGCAACAGCAAGCAGCCGAAACAACCAAGCAAGGACAGGTGGACAAGTACAGGCTGCTGGGGGGCAAAAGGACCCGAAGGAAAATGTGTTTCCAGCACTGCAGTGCTTAAAGCTCAGAGGATTTCTCCTGCTCAGTGTGACCAGTGGATGCTGTTTGAGAAGCAGCCTGAGTTCTCCTGTGATGGCTTCAGCAGATGACACAGAGTCAAAAATACCTTGGAGGAACATCGCAGGTCAGCGGCGGCTCAGGCAGCCTTGGCAGATGTGAACTGCCTGAAGCCTCACCCATGGCTCTGCAGCAGCTGCAGGCTTCTGGTGCTGCTTTTTCATGGGTGAGAGTTCGTTTTTCTGGCTGTGTGCTTTTTAGCAGTAAAGCTGTTCCCAACTCGTTCATGACTGCAGACCAGTGCCAAGTAGGGTCCCTCAGGGGTCAGTGCTGTCAGCAGTGCTGTTCGACATCTTTGTCAGTGATATGGACAGAGGAATCAGTGCACCCTCAGCAAGAGTGCAGATGGCACCAAGCTGTGGCACAGTCGACTTGCTAGAGGGCAGAGATCCATCCAGAGGGCCCTAGACAGGCTGCAGAGGTGTGCCCAGGCCAACCTCATGACATTCAACAAGGCCAGGTGTAAGGTCCTGCACCTGGGTAGGCACAGTCCCAAGCACAACTCCAGACTGCATATTGAATGGCTGATAACAGCCCTGAGGAACAGGACCTGCGGGTCTGGGGTGATGAAAAGCTCAACATGAGCCTGCAGTGTGAGTGCAGCCNTTCAAGGCCAGGTTGGACGAGGCCTTGAGTGACCTGTGCTAGTGGAGGTGTCCCTGCCTATGGCAGGGGGTTGGAACTAGATGATCTTTGAGGTCCCTTCCACCCTTACCATTCTATGATTCTCATGGTTCCCCTTTACTGATTATTTTGTTCTCTCTTCTCTGTAATCTTGGTGTAGGAAAGAATAAGAAGTTAAGTTGGATAGAGGATTGGTGGTTTCCAAATGAACACACAGGCTGATTTCTGCCCCTTATAAACCTCACATAAGCAATGAATAGAGACTAAATCCTGTAAGGAAAGCCCATTTGCTTTTCACTAATCTCTCGGCCTGGGAGAGCTGTGCCAGGCAGAGTGCAGTGTTGAGAGATGCTGTTGCCAGTTGTCTGAGGCATGAAGTTTTTGGTTTGCATTGGCTGGAAAGCAAAAAATAATGATTAATGAGGGCAGTAGGAAGTATTAGGCAGTCTGCAAGTCCTGTCGACCAGGGCTGCTCTGAAGTGAGGTGAATCCCAAACTTGGGTTGTTTTGGGCTTTGACTTCTAGGCTGAGCTCAAGTCAAGGCTCAGCTGTGGGAGCTAAGTGTGTCTTTGGGGGAAACTTCTTGTACTGAGCTGGGTGGATCAAAGGACTCCTTCAGCTCCTTCTCTGCCCACTGAAGCACTGCTGAGCTGCAGCACAGCAGGCTAAGTGTTTCTAAGCCTGCAACAAGATCTGCAGTGAGGGGATGCCATGGACACTCAAGAAAATATCCTAGTGCCCAAAAGGCAGGAGATGCAGGGGTGACTCTGCATGTTGGCATACTCCCAGCCGGTAAGAGGTGATAATGTAAAAACCCAAACTGTCCTCATTAACTGGGGTCTGTCTGCTCTGCTTTTCTGGGTCTGTGCTTGTGGCAGCAGAGTACAGCAAAGTACAGGCTCTGTAGGGTCTGTCTGGACCCTACACAACAGGAAGCTGTGCTGCCATCCAGCCAGACCTGGCCAGGCTGGAGAGCTGGGCAGGGAGAAATGGAATGAAACACAGCAAGGGCAAGGGCAGAGTCCTGCACCTGGGAAAGAACAATCCCATGGACCAGGATAGGTTGGGGACTGACCTGCTGGAGAGCAGTGAAGGAGAAAGGGCTCTGGGGGTCTGAGTGGATAGAAGGATGCCCATGAGCCAGCAGTGTGCTCTGGTGGCCAAGAAGGTCAGTGCCATCCTGGGGTGGATCAGAAGGGCTGTAGTTAGTAGGTTGAGAGAGGTTCTCCTGCCCCTCTACTCTGCCCTGGGGAGGCCACGTCTGGAATATTGTGTCCAGTTCTGGGCTCCTCAGTTCAAGAAGGGCCTCACGGAACTGCTTGAGAGAGTCTAGCACAGAGCCACAAAGATGCTGAAGGGAGTGGAAGATCTTCCTTAGGAGGAGAGCCTGAGGGAGCTTGGGGCTGTGCTGCTGGGAGAGGAGGAGCCTGAGAGGTGACCTCATTCATCTTGGTAAAGATGTGCAGGGTTAGTGCCAGGAGGCTGGAGCCAGACTCTGCTGGGTGATGCCCAGTGCCAGGGAATGGAGTAATGGTGGAAGCTGAGGCATAGGAAGCTCCATGGAAACATGAGGAGGAATTTTTCCCTGTAGGGGTGTCAGGGCTCTGGAACAGGCTGCCCAGGGTGCTTGTGGAATCTCCCTCTCTGGAGACACTTAAAATCCACCTGAAAGTATTCCTGTATGATCTGCTCTGGGTGATCCTGCTCTGGCAGGGGGTTGGACTGGATGAGCTTTCGGGGTCCCTTCCAACCCCTAGCACTCTGTGGTTCTGTGTGTGTGCCCTGCCATGCTGAGTTGGCTCAGGTGACTGTCACAGCCCCAGCATCCTGCTGCTTGTGGGGCACACGCGGAGCACAGCCGGTGGTGGCTTGGGCAAAGCCAGTGGACCAGAAAACTCATTGCCTGGTGTTGGGGAGAAGTCCTCCGGCTGTGATCATCTGTAGGAGATTCTCCCTCCTGCTGTTTGTGGCTGTTGTTGGCATGGGGCTGCAGCCAGGCTCCATGAGGCTGTGCTGCTCTGATGCATTTTCCACCTCAGCTCCCTGCAGGTACCAAATTGGTTCTTTCCCTTTGGCTTGGCTGTGGTGAGCGATGGACTTAAGAGTGTACTGCTGAAAAGGCCTTTGTGGTTTGCACTCCCAGATGCCCAGGGCGTGGGAAGGTTGGCAAGAAGAGCTTTCTGAATAAATGTGCCAATAGCTCATCTCGAGCTTCTTACCCTGACAGTGCCAGCTTTTAGCTGGTGACAGGTTGGTGCAGTCCTTTCTGCAGGTAATGCAGGCTGGCTCTTTGCTTTTGCCTTTTCCCTTCGAGGACATTAATCTGGTGCTTGCTGTACTGGTTTTGAAGCTGTAGCTTTAACTGTTGATGTTGAAAACACTGCATGGCAGTTTACTGAGTGTCCATGAACATCTTTCCCCCACCCCAGCATGGCAGCATGCCAGTGAAATTAGCATGTCCTTTGTCTCTGGCTCTTTGCACAGCTTGGCTGCTTGGAAACTCTCTTGTGCAAAACCTATAGAATCATAGAATGGTAAGGTTGGAAGGGACCTCAAAGATCATCTAGTTCCAACCCCCTGCCATAGGCAGGGACACCTCCCACTAGTACAGGTCACTCAAGGCCTCATCCAACCTGGCCTTGAACACCTCCAGGGAGGTTGCGGAGCACAGAAGACCTCCAGGGAGGTTGTGGAGCACAGAAGACCTCCAGGGAGGTTGTAGAGCACAGAAGCACCAAACGTGATCAAAGATCACGTTTGGTGCTTCTGTGCTCCACAACCTCCCTGGGCAACCTGTGCCAGTGTCTCACCACCCTCACTGCGAAGAACTTCCTCCTAATATCCAGTTTCAATCTCCCCTCTGCCAGTCTAAACCCATTGCCCCTTGTCCTGTCATTGCAAGACCTTGTCAATAGTCCCTCCTCAGCCTTCCTGTAGCCCACTTCAGATCCTGGAAGGCTTCATACCAAAGGCAGATGTAAGTGTGCCTGACTCTACTGCTGGTGGCCTTTCCAAGGAGTGGGTGACAGTTCTGCTGCCCACCAGGCATCTCCTAAGAGGGGCTGGCCAGTGTGTTTTGCCTTGCCCTGGTCTGCTGGGCCAGCTTCCAAAAGCCAGGAAAGCTCAAGCTCCCATCAGCTACGTGCAGAGAATCAGCAGCATGAAGGGAAAGCTCAGAAATCTGGGTGCTTGTTAATGCTCTTCCTTTTAATGATTCCTGAGGCTACCAAAAATGTAAACAAGTGACACTTTATACTTTGCTCCAACAAGCCTCCTGTCCTTGTTTAATATTGCTAGTGGAGAGCTGGTGTCTAAAAGGGTGTTGGGTGACACCATCAGCTGAATAAGTTCTTTCAGATACGTCTGCCTGCATCAGTAATGAGAATGCCTGCTCTCATCTTACAAAGGAACCATTTCTTTTAAGTGTAGCCCCCTCCTTCCCAGCCTCCCCCCCAAATGATACCATCATCAGAATTCTCATTACAGTCCTCTTTCATCCCTTTATCTAATGCTGGCTGAAAATGCCTTTGTCTTCACGTTCCTTCAATTATTAATGATGTGGTTGTATTCTTTTTGCCAATTGGTGCAGAGAGAACCTTGGAGCAAATGTCTGTTAGTTATTCCATTTATTCTCTCCTCTTCATTCCTTCTCTGTTCTTTTTCAATGGTGGTGCTCTCCTGGTTTTTCACTTGCAGGTTCTGCATGGTTGCTTGCATTTCTTGCTCAAACACGAGAGCTGTTGTGCCCCCTTTGATTTTGAAACCTCTGAAAGAGAGGTGGGGAAGGAGCCTTCCTGCACATGCTAGAAGCATTTGTCTTCTTCACTCTCCCCTTGAGTGTTAACAGGTGGACAAACACCTTAATAGGAACCATAGAATGGTCTGGGCTGGAAGGGACCTCCAAAGCTTATCCAGTCCGACCCACTCTGCACTCAGCAGGGACATCCTCAACTAGGTCAGGTTGCCCACAGCCCTGTCCAGCCTCACCTTGAAGATCTCCAGGGATGGGGCCTCAACCACCTCCCTGGGCAACCTGTTGCAGTGTTCCAGCACCCTCCTGGTGCAGAACTTGTTCCTCGCATCCAGTCTAAATCTACTCTGCTCTAGTTTGAAGCCATTGCCCTCATCCTGTCCCTGCAGGCCTTTGCAAACAGTCTCTCTGCAGCCTTCTTGCAGGCCCCCTTCGGGTACTGGAAGGCCGTTACTAGGTTTCCCCAGACTTCTCCTTTCCAGCTCCCTCAGCTGTTCTCATAGCAGAGCTTCTCCAACACCCTGAGCATTTTCATGTCCCTCCTCTGGACCCTCTCCATCAGGTCCATGTCCTTAGTGGCTCCAGAGCTGGATGCAGCACTGCAGGTGAGGTCTCCCTAAAGCTGAGGGGCAGGATCCCCTCTCTCCATCTCTGGCCACACTGCTTTGGATGCAGCCCAGGCTGCCCCTGGGCTTCTGGGCAGCAACCACATGCTGCCCGCTCATGTCCAGCTTCTCATCATTTGAGTAGAGTGTCAGCCAGTGTCCAGGTGGCTGACAGGAGCAGGAATCCCCTCAGCAGTTCCCTGAGTTATGGAAGAGCAGCTCTTTTGGGCCTGTCATCTAAAATGCCATTGAGCAAAGTACTACTTCCTCTAAAGGCAGGTCGTGTCCCAGGAGGTATATCAGATAAGTTACAAGGACCTTCCTTTGTCTGCAGTTCCACTTTGCCTAATGACTTTCTTGTTTTCCGTCCCATCCTGATAAAGCAGATTTGCCTCTAATCACCTTAGCATCTCCCAAAAATCCTCTTGGTGATGGTGATTGGATGTGGCACCCTTCCCTTGGTACCCTGAGCTCCCGGGCAGCATAACTGAACACTGTGAAGCAGTTGCTGCTTTTCACCCTCCAGGCAACTACCTGCGAGGGATGAGGGAAGTAATTCTCATGTACAAAGAGCTTTAAACTAGTTTTGGACAGTGCCCTAAGCGCCAGGTGAAGGAAACCTACTTTGAAGTTGCCCAATCTGGGTCTCATTAAACCCATTTTAGCAACTGTTGTGTGCTTAGTGGAGCCGTGGCCAACTGCAACGTGTGTAAGCAAAGGGAGAATGGAGATCGTTCTGTTAACCACAGGAAATCTGCTTTGATGGTGATGAAAACAAGAATCAATCACAAGTAGCTAATGAATTAGCCTGCAGTCTCTGCTATGCTCATTTCACAGCAAATGCTACACTCAGAAGTCATTGAGAAGCCCTTTGCAAGAGGCTCCTCTGCAGAGAGGCTGTCTGCAGGCACAGTGCTCTCCCTGCCAGCCTCCTTCCCTGTGGCTGAGGTGCTTCAGGAGTGCCTGAGGAACACAGGTTCTGGTCCAGATGCCCCGAGGTCATAGAATCATAGAATGGTAAGGTTGGAAGGGACCTCAAAGCTCATACAGTTCCAACCCCCTGCCATAGGCAGGGACACCTCCCACTAGTACAGGTCACTCAAGGCCTTATCCAACCTGGCCTTGAACACCTCCAGGGAGGTTGTGGAGCACAGAAGACCTCCAGGGAGGTTGTGGAGCACAGAATCACCCAATGTGATCAAAGATCACATTCTGTGCTTCTGTGCTCCACAACCTCCCTGGGCAGACCCGTTCCAGTGTCTCACCACCCTCACTGCAAAGAACTTCCTCCTAACATCCAGTTTCAATCTCCCCTCTGCAAGTTTAAACCCATTGCCCCTTGGCCTGTCATTGCAAGACCTTGTCAATAGTCCCTCCCCAGCCTTCCTGTAGGCCCCCTTCAGATATTGGAAGGCTACTCTAAGGTCTCCTGGAAGCCTTCTCTTCTCCAGGCTGCAGAGCCCCAACTCTCTCAGCCTGTCCTCATAGCAGAGCTATGAGGTTGAGGAAGGGCTGATGGTGGTTTTGGCTGGGCTCTGTCTTGTAGGTCCAAGTGGCTGTTAGTTGTGGTGGGGGTCACTGGAGATCTGCAACTGTAAGGGAGAGCAGCTGGGCAGGCTCATCGACTGGATGCCTGTGCAAAGAAGGATGGAGCTGTTGCATCATGCTGGCACAGTGTCACCTCTGTGCCCATGTGGGTCAGGCTGCCTAATCTGCAGCATCCTCAGGAGAAGGCTTTTGTTGTCTCTCCTTAGCAGTGAGGGCAGAGCAGCTTCCCCTCTGCGTGGCTCAGCTGCTGGTAGCTCTTCCCTGGGTTTCTGCCTGACTGCCTTCATTACATAAAGCACTGCTAAGTGAGAAGCTGTTCAAACTGATTCTGCTGCATGTTCCTACATGTCCCTGCAATTTCTACTGCCTGTCTGGTTGCTTTTGCTGTCGAGGAAAAGAAGTGAGTTAATAGAGCTAACCCACTGGAAAAAAAATAAATACATCTCCAAGGGAAGTGTGGACATGGAGGAAAATAACTGCTGGGAGCTTCTAGGGAGTCAGTAGCTGACTGCTAGGGAAGACAGCTCTGAAAAAAGGCTGCTCTTCAAATTGCCTTATGAAGATGAAGGAGCAAATGCCCAGGGTGATGCTGCCTTGACAAGAGGGTTGGACTCAATGATCTCTGGAGGTCACTTCTGACCTCTTTAGTTGTGTGATTCTGTGATCACAGATGCGAATGGGTTTGAAGAAACCCTCCTGCTGTCAGTGCTGCATTTCACTGCGTGCCAGCGTCCTGTGCAGAGCTTCGGTGTTTGCTGACTTAGAATCACAGAATCATAGAATGGTAAGGTTGGAAGGGACCTCAAAGATCATCTAGTTCCAACCCCCTGCCATAGGCAGGGACACCTCCCACTAGTACAGGTCACTCAAGGCCTCATCCAACCTGGCCTTGAACACCTCCAGGGAGGCTGTGGAGCACAGAAGCAGATCTTTGATCACGTTGGGTGCTTCTGTGCTCCACAACCTCCCTGGGCAACCTGTGCCAGTGTCTCACCACCCTCACTCTAAAGAACTTCCTCCTAACATCCAGTTTCAATCTCCCCTCTGTCAGTTTAAGCCCATTGCCCCTTGGCCTGTCATTGCAAGACCTTGTCAATAGTCCCTCCCCAGCTTTCCTGTAGACCCTTCAGATACTGGAAGGCTACTCTAAGGTCTCCTGGAAGCCTTCTCTTCTCCAGGCTGCAGATGCCCAACTCTCTCAGCCTGTCCTCACAGCAGAGCTGCTGCAACCCTCTCAGCACCTTCGTGGCCTCCTCTGGACCTGCTTCAACAGTTCCATGTCCTTCCTGTGCTGGGGGCTCCAGAACTGCACACAGGACTCCAGGTGGGGTCTGAGGAGAGCACAGCAAAGGGGCAGAATCCCCTCCCTTGCCCTGCTGCCCACACTGCTCTTGCTGCAGCCCAGCACACAGTTGCTGTCTGGGCTGCACTCATACTGCACTTGTTTGAACACTTCTTGTCCTAAATGCAAATGCCACTGACATTGAGATGCTGGCCACGATTGGCCACCACAGAGTGTACTCTGCACTGCAGTTACCACTTCATGCATGTTGGGGGCCATGCTGGTTCAGAGCTTGTGCTTTTACTGCACACCCTGCCAAATCTGGTTCAGCACATGATTAATGAGTTTAAAGCCTTCTATTGACTGCAGAGGGATAGCTGAAGCTGCTGTTAGGAGGCATTGGCCTGACAGTGAAGTGAAAAACACCAAGCTGGGTGGTGAAGTGCAAACTGACAGCTGAATAAATGCTGTCAGGGTGCATGTGATGTTTCACTGTAAGCAAGTCTTTGTCTTGATTCACCACCCCACTGCTGGGTCAGGAGAGAGGAAAACTGTGCAGGAGTGGTAGGGTTCCTGTCTGCAGGGGCTTCTTAGTCACAAGCCAAGAGATAGGGAGGCAAAGCACTTGGTGTGTCTGCAAGATGCACATGGTATGACAGGCTTCCACGTGGGCCCCTGCTGCGGCAAGGACTGGGTACTCGAGCTGCCAGAGCACCTGTGCTGAGTGGAGTTAAGGCTGACTTGAGCAGAATAGTGCCAACTCTCAGAAGGGTCTGTGAGGTGCCACAGGCAAAGTGGCTGTGCAAAACTGCAACTCGGAGAGGCACCTGGGGGTTCTGGTTGGCAGTCAAGCAGATATTTTCTGTGATTCTCTTTTCAGCACTAATTGTTGGGATTGGATTCTACAACCTAAAGGAGCCTTGTTTAAGCATCTCTCTGAAAGAGTAACTTGTGAGTGGGTTGGGCAATCACTTTCCTTCTTTCTACAAGCAGAGCACGAAGGGCAGAATTGCCGCTAAAGACAGGGTGAAGCTGGGGAGGAAGGACCAATGCAGGCAAGTAGAGTAAGTAACACAGTGCTCAGCAGGTGCCATGCAGGCCATGATCTTCAGACCTCTCTGTGTCCTTTGCCTGTTGGGAGGCAGAGGTTGTTAGGGGCAGCCATCTGAAAGAGGGAGATAAAGGGAGCATGCACCAAGAAGAAAAGGCAGTGGGGAAGTGAAAGGGGAAGGATGAGAAACAAAACAGTAGGAAAGAGAATGAAACAATGTTTGGAAGAGGCTTTGGAGACAGGTAGTGGCCTCCAGATAGGACTAGGGTTAGTGAATCCAAGCTAGAGGAGGGGAGATTGAGGTTGGATGTTAGGAAGAAGTTCTTCCCCATGAGAGTGGTGAGAGACTGGCACAGGTTGCCCAGGGAGGTGGTGGAAGCCTCACCCCTGGAAGTTTTTAAGCCAGGCTGGATGTGGCTCTGGGCAAGCTGATGTGGTGTGAGGTGTCCCTGCTCATGGCAGAGGGGTTGAAGCTAAATGATCCCTTCCAGCCCTGACAAGTCTGTGATTCTGAGGGGGATTTTGAGCACTGGAAAAGTGGTTGGTTAACACTGGAGACACCACCAGAAGCATTGTTCGTAACTGTCAGTCTGTATTTGGCTCTTTCTGACACTTTTAATTGTCATTCAGGAAAAAAAAGCTCAGTTTCTGAGAGGCTGACAAAACCTCATCCCTTTACCTTAGAGGTGGTAGTGAAATCTACCTTCCTCACAGAACTCTCTGCTGTTGTTGCCCAGGGGCAGTTTCTCCATCTCTCAGAATGGTTTAGGTTGGAAGGGACCTCAAAGCTCAAGCCAGTTCCAACCCCTGTGCCATAGGCAGGGACACCTCCCACTAGAACAGGTTGCTCCTCATCCTGGTCCTGAACACCTCCAGGGAGGTTGTGGAGCACAGAAGCACCGAACATGATCAAAGATCACATTTGGTGCTTCTGTACTACACAACCTCCCTGAGCAACCTGTGCCAGTGTCTCACCACCCTCACTTCTTCCTACTATCCAGTTTCAATCTCTCCTCTGCCAGCCAGTCTAAACCCATTCCTCCTCCTCCTGTCACTACAAGACCTTGTCAATAGTCCCTCCCCAGCCCTCCTGTAGCTCCCTTCAGATCCTGTGAACCCACTCCTAGGTCTCCTGGAAGCCTTCTCTTCTCCAGGCTGCAGAGCCCCAACTCTTGAAGCCTGTCCTCACAGCAGAGCTGCTGCAGCCCTCTGAGCATCTTCGTGGCCTCCTCTGGACCCAATCCAACAGTTCCATGTCCTGCTTCTGCTGGGATCTTGTCTCTTGTTGGTGTGTGAGTGAGGGTTGGAAGGAGTAATGGTGTCTTTGGATAGACCAGAGGACTGGTTAGCATTTTGTGCTGACTGCTGTGGTCACCAGCAGTGCTCTGAGAGCAGCAAATACTGTTCCCTGAAAACCTGTCTGCTGCAATGACCTTAGCCTGTTGCTGCTGCAACACTCCAGCTATTACTTGATGTGGTAATGCAAAAACTATGCAGTCTGTCTCCCTGCAGCAGGTAGGATAAAAGGTGAAATAAAAATGGCAAAGAAAAGCAAGCACAGCTCTTTCACCTGCCTGTTTAAAGCAGAAATGAACCTGCTGTAAACACTCCAGTGGCTTGGGACTGCCAGAGAGCAGTTTTGTGTTGGCTTGTGTAGTCTTTGAGCTGCCTTAGTGCACAGTGCTGTCTGCACAGGTCTGTCTTGAAGCCTGCAAGAACCACAGCATGGTCTGGATTGGCAGGGACTTCCAAAGGTCATTCAGTCCAAGCCCCATCTGCAGCCAGCAGGGGCAGCCTGGGTCAGATGAGGTCGCCCAGAGCTGCAGTGCTCTGGGATGTGGTCTGGGTTTGTGGGAGCCATGGCACCTCCAAGGGGTATTGTTTCATAGAATCATAGAGTGGTAAGGTTGGAAGGGACCTCAAAGATCATCTAGTTCCAACCCTCTGCCATAGGCAGGGACACCTCCAACTAGCACAGGGCACTCAAGGCCTCGTCCAACCTGGCCTTGAACACCTCCAGGGAGGGAGCAGCCACAACCTCCCTGGGCAACCTGTGCCAGTGTCTCACCACCCTCACTGCAAAGAACTTCTTCCTAACATCCAATCTCAGTCTCCCCTCCTGTAGCTTGGATCCATCCCCCCAATTCTATCACTACCTGACAGCCTAAAACGTCCCTCAGCAGCTTTCTCACAGGTCCCCTTCAGACATTGGTGGTTCTCTGAGATGGAGATTTGCTCTGCCATGGCAGAATTTGGGCTGTCACTGCTCACTCATCTCTCTACTTCTCGGTTTTTGTCTGTGATGGATTTTGAAGTTGTTGTGTTTTGCCCAGCTGTCCCTGACACTGTCACCCCAGCAAGTGATGAGCTGAGCTGTTCCTCTCTACCTGCATCAGCCAAGACAGAGGTGATGATTTCTCATGGGGTTACTAGACAAAAGCTTGAGTTGCAGCTACCAGCAACTGTGCCACGTGCTAGGTTTGGGAGCTACCAAACCTCTTTCATGAATGTTGCTTTCCTCTCCCTTTATTCTCACTGTCTCTAAACTAGAAAGCAAGGATTTCCTAAGAAACTAAAAAATATGCTTCTCTGGTAGCTTCAAAGGGCTCTGTGCAGAGTCATTTGCTCTGGAGAGCATGCCTGGGGGGATGTGAGTATCCCACATCTTCCAGCTTGATTTCAGTGGCATGCTGGCACAGAGCAGAATGGAAACAGGAGATCCCTTTCTAGGTATTCCTTGTGTTTGTCATTCAATTGCTGAGAATCAGCTTGGATTCATAGAGATGATGCCTGAAAAGATGTCTGACAGGTTTGAAACAAATAAGCTGAGAGGAAAGAGAGGACACTGATGAGCGGACAGAGAGACTGCTCAGTAAGTTTGCTGATGGCACCAAATTGGGAGGCTGGGCTGAGGCACCTGGAGGCTGTGAGGCCATTCAGTGAGACCTGGGCAGGCTGAGAGCTGGGCACAGAGGAACCTGATGAGGTTCAACAAGGATCAGTGCAGAGCCTTGTGCCTAGGAAGGAAAAATAAACTGCACCAGTACAGGTCTGGAGGGGATCTGCTGGAGAGCAGCCCCACAGAGGACCTGGCAGTGCTGGTGGGCAGCAAGTTCTGCATGGGACAGCAATGTGCCCTGATGCCCAAGGAGGCCAATGGCATCCTGGGGGGCATTGACAAGAGTGTGCCCAGCAGATCCAGGGAAATTCTCCTCCCACTCTGCTCTGCCCTGGTGAGACCTCATCTTGAATACTGCTTTCAGTTCGGGGCTACCCAGTTTCAGAGGGACAGGGATCTGCTGGAGAGGGTCCAGCAGAGGGCTATGAGGATGATGAGGGGACTGGAGCACTGCCTGATGAGGAGAGGCTGAGGGACCTGAGGCTGCTTAGTCTGCAGAGGAGAAGACTGAGAGTGAATTTAATCAATGTCTATAACTATCTGAGGGCTGGGGGTCAGGAAGGGGGGGACAGGCTCTGCTCACTTGCTCTCTGGGATAGGACAAGGAGCAACGGATGGAAGCTGCAGCACAGGAGGTTCCAGCTCAACACAAGGGGGAACTTCTTGACTGTAAGGGTCCCAGAGCATTGGCCCAGGCTGCCCAGAGAGGTTGTGGAGTCTCCTTCTCTGGAGCCTTTCAAGGCCTGTCTGGATGTGTTCCTGTGTGACCTGAGCTGGATTGTCTAGTCCTGCTCTGGCAGGGGGGTTGGACTCGATGACCTCTTTGGGTCCCTTCCAACCCCTAACATCCTGTGGTCCTGTGACAGAATTTGGGTTGTGAATGCTCACTTATGTAAGCATGCTGCACAGAAGCCTGTGTTGCTGGGTCAGGAATGGGTGCAAGAGAGCTGACTGTGGTACTTGGTGTGAAAGGAAGCCTTGCGTGGATGCTGGGGAAGGACAATAGCTCCAGGACAGACCTGGTTTAGTGGTAGCCTGGGATGAAGGCCATGCCAGTCCCATAAAGATGTTGAACTTGAATGTGGATACAAATCTGGGGGCACTGCTGTGTAAAGGAGGGAGCAGAGCTGAGCTGGTGCTGGTGGGGCTGGCTGCATGGGATGAGTAGGATCCTCTGTCCCCCACTGCTCTAAAAACAAAACTGGGGCCACCCTGCATCCTGAAACTTCCTAACCTGCCTTGAAATCCTTTGCACCTTGTTACCCACAGGAGCTGCTCACTCAGACTGCAGCTTTTCCCTAACTCCTCCCCCAGCCCTGATACTGTGTTATCAGTAACCATAGAGATAGAGATGGTGACTCCAGCCTCAGCCTTCCTCACCGCTGCGGAGCCCTGGTGAAGAGCTGGTGCACCGTGCTGCTTCTGTTTTTCCAGGGTAGTTGATGGCCTTCTAGGCTGTATTTCCCACCTCGAGGAAGATGAAAGGGAAGCAAGGCTGTCGCTCAGATGGTTGGTAAAAGGGGATGGTCTGATGCTTGTTAGTGCTGCAGAGGAACGGGCAGTTCCTCTGGGCACAGCCTGGTGAGCTGTCCGTCTCCTCTCAGCCTCTCCAGCAGGCAGCCACCCCCAGCGCTGTTAGCTGGTGGCAGTACAATAGAGAATGAGCAGAAAATTCCCTCTTCCAGGGCTATTTTTACCAGAGTGGTGCAGTTTTGTGTTCAGTAGATGCGTTCCTCCTCATCTACATCACTGATGATACTGCATGCTATTTTAGGTGCTGCATAAAACCTTCACTCGGGCTCTGCTAAAATAGAAGCTACCAACCCACAAGGCCTTTGCTCGAGCCTGCCTGTGAGATTTTGGCAGTGGTCTGGGTGGAGAGGTCTTAGGCTGGAAAGGTCTTAGACTGAGGTTCTTGGGGGAGGTCTCTCAGACCTTGGTCAAGCCTGAAAATCAAGAGGATGCTCACACTATGCCCCCGTGCTGGTGTTGTCTGGGATGAAGTGAATTCGGTTCCGCCAGCTCCCACGGGGCTGTCTGTGGGATTGGTGCTGGTAACAGTGGTGGTAGCACAGGGATGTTCTGGTTACTGCTGACCAGGGCTTGCAAAGTCAAAGCCTTGTCTGCAGCTCACACCACCCCAGCAGTCAGGTGCACTAAAAGTTTGGAGGGAGCACAGCTGGAGCCGCTGATTTGGTCCAACTGCCCAAAGGGATATCCCATACCATATGGCACCATGCTCAGCAAGAAAAGCAGTGACGGAGAAGGGGGATGGGAACATCCCTGGTGAAGGGAGAGGCTGAGGGAGCTGGGGGTGGTCAGCCTGGAGAAGAGGAGGCTCAGGGAGGACCTTAGCACACTCTACAGCTACCTGAAGCTGTAGTAAGGTGGGGGTCAGGCTCTGCTCCCAGGCAACTTGTGCCAAGAGGAGAGGGCATGGCCTGAAGCTGTGCCAGGGGAGGGTTAGGTTGGATGTTAGGAAGCACTTCCTGCTGGAAAGGGCAATTAGAGACTGGAATGGAGTGCCCAGGGAAGTGGTGGAGTCACCATCCCTGGAGGTGCTTAAGGCAAGCTTGGATGTGGCACTCAGTGCCATGGTGTGGTCACTGTGGGGGTGTTGGGTCCTAGGCTGGAGGTAATGGTCTCAGAGGTCTATTCCAGCCTCAATAATTCTGAATATTGGCTCTTATTTGCAGTAATTTGTGGTGAACCCATTTGCCATGTGCAGGTTTGACAGACTGGGCCCCTGGAAGTGCTTGTATGGGCAGAAGGAAGGCCTTGTGGATGACTGTTGAAGATTGAGCCATGGACTCCCCAGAGTGCAGGACACAGCCTGGTGACAAGTACCATTCCCTTGGGAACCAGGGGAGGTCCCTCAGGAACATCTGAGAGAAATCACAGACTGGTTTGCAGGACTTCTTGCTACTCCTTCACCATCCCAGCTCTGCGATGGTGTTTTGGGGACCTCTCAGAGCTCCTGGTTGCTTTTGGGAAGGAGTGGAGAGGAGCTGTGGAAGTGAGGGAGGGGTGGCAGCAATGCTGCAAATGAGCAGCAACTGTTGAAAGGTGGAGCTGAGGAAGAGGAGGGCACAATTAGAGTTTCCTTGGTTTCTGCAGAGGATGAGCTCTGCAGTGAGAGGTTTGGCAGCAGTATGCACCCCTTCTGATGAGTCATAGGAGACTTTCTCAGAGGAGAGGTCTGAGAATTGTGCTCCAGCTGCTCTTGCTTGTCTTTTAATGGTTCCTTTTGAAGGCCTTTTTGCTGCCATGCGGTACCTGCTCCATCATCATCCTCATCCCATACAAGCAGTCTCTGGGGGCTACCTCCCTGCTTTTTACTTGCCCTCCTTGCTGCTGTGGTGATTTAGAGAGTGGGGAAAGACTGTCAGGTCAGCACAGATGCTCTTCAGGCACTTGGATCTGCTTATAGCAATGAGAGTGGGACTTCTGGTTGGTCCAAGGTTTGATGGATGTGTGAAAAGTTAACTTGTCATGGTCGTGGGGGGAGGCAGAAAGGAATCAACTCCATTTGCAGCCCTTTACCACTGAAAATTTGGGAGAGAAGCCCTGGAAATCCATGGGAGATTTGTTGCTTCTTCCTGCAATTCCCTTTGCCCCTCTCAAAGGTAACTGGGATTTGTTGGACCTCTCCCCAGCTGCGTGGTAGGGAGATATTGCAAGCTCCTGTTGATGTCCTTCCCTCTGAAGGGGGCTGCTGTGGTGGGGCCTGAGGAGCACAAGCTTGCTGTGGCGATCTAGCTGGCTTGCCAGCCTGACTGCAGCTTCTCTTCAGACCTTGAGAGTGTTGGGCTCAAATGGTTCTCTTGACTGCTTGTTTGCTGCTCGTGCCATTTCATGACAAACTTACAGTGCATGAAAACAGCCTCGTCAATCTTTCCACTTTTCCTCTCTCTCTCTCTCTCTCTCTCTCTCTCTCTAAAAAAGATTCTCCATGTTCCTCTACCCTCCTCTGCTGCTCTTCCCTAGTGGTGCCGTGTCTCCTCCCCACGCACTCATTCCCCAGTTCACAAGTCCCTTGTCCCATTCAGTTAAAATTGTTCTACAGAAATTGTCTTGGAGTAGGGAGGTGAGATCAAGGCAGAATGGAGGCAGTAAAACTGGACCCTTCACAGCAACTCATTTGTGAGCTGAGCTGCGCTGCTCCGCAAATGTCCCTGCTCCAGCCCTGCAGCGCTTTTGCCTTTCCTCTGCTTTCATTTCCCTTCGGTGAGGGAATAAGCAAATGCGAGGCTCGGGGCAGAGCACAGACACCTGTACGGGAGCACTAGGCGGGGAAATAAAGGGAGAGCCTCAATCGCTCTCCTGATCCCTGCTGCAGAGCCTGCGAAATTCCTGCAGCCCTCCGCTCGGGCGCCCAGCGCCCCTAAAACCTGTTTAGTATTTGGCTGGGCAGCGCAGCGCAACGCGGGCGCGCCGCTGCCCGTGCGCGGTGTTTGGCTGTGCGCGGAGCCCGCCTGTGATCGGTGCTTGTCTGTACGCGGAGCCGGCCCGTGCGCGGTGCTTGTCTGTACGCGGTGCCCGCCCGTGCGCGGTGCTTGCCCGTCTGCCGTCTCCGCCCGTGCGCGGTGCCTGTCTGTACGCGGAGCCGGCCCGTGCGCGGTGCTTGTCTGTACGCGGAGCCGGCCCGTGCGCGGTGCTTGTCTGTGCGCAGTGTCCGCCCGTGCGCGGTGCTTGTCTGTACGCGGAGCCGGCCCGTGCGCGGTGCTTGCCCGTGTGTAGTGCCTGCCTGTGCGCGGATCCCGCCTGTGCGCGCCTGGCAGCCGCACAAAAGAAGGCAGTTGCTGATACTCAGCGGACTAAAGGCGCAGTTGCTGGGGCCGCGCTTGCCCGTCCGCAATTAAAATGCCTGTCAGGCGTTCGGTACCAGCGAGCCCTTGACAAACCGCTCCAGCCGCCGCGAGGTGCAGCATCCTATTGTAAGTGGATGATGGCGGAGCCGGCTGGTTTGTCATCCTTCTGGAAATTTCTGTGGCCAGTGAACTCCCTCTTCCTCTCCCACTCACCCTCTTTTCCTTTTCACCACTGCGGGGACTTCTCCTAATTTGCAGTTTTCCTTTTCCTGACGTACACATGGTCGATAGCGAGTCGGTGGCTCGCAGACTGCGTCTGTCTGGAGCTCGGCAGCGAGCCGATGGATAACAACAACGCTCCGGGAGAATGATTATGCAGCAGTTATTTAAGGATAGGCTTTTGTGGTATGGCAGCATATGAGCTGGTAATGATTTTCTTATTCAAATATCAGCTTTGTTTGCTCGCAGAGGGCTGAGGCGAGAGCTTTTGTGCCGTAGCTTTTGGGCTGTAGCCTGCTGTAGGTGAAATTCCGTAGTGGTGCTTGCTGGACAGATAGAAATGTATAGGTAATAAACTTCTGCGGGCTTGCTCATAGGCGCATTTGATGCATGCACACCTTGTGTGCCTAGGGCTATGCAGCTATGTCTTTGTAAAATAGAAAAGGGGAGGGGAAGCCTTTTCTCATAGCTGAAAACTGTTTCTCAGTAAAAAAAACAAAACCAAAAAGTGTTTTCAGGGTGTTTTTCCCCACTTTTGTTTTTATGATAACAGATTCTGCAGTACACAGCCTTGGACGTGAGACGCTAAGAGGAGGCTGCTTGTGCAGAGATCGCCAAGGTAGGACACCTTTCTGAATGTGGCTTGGAGGATGTGGGAGTGAATGCAGTGCAGGGTGTGGGCTGTTGTTGGGCTTCGCGGATTGCTATTTTTCCTCATCTGGACAATGGTCGCTACCTTTTGTTGTCTCAAGCTGCATTTCGTTGCAGCTTTGCATAGGTTTTCAGGCTATCTTGGCAGATGCTGTGAAGTTGTTTTTGATGTTGTGCATGATGCCGGAGCTGTCTAATTAGTCCTCTCAGCTGCCGCTACCGAAGAATGAAACACAACCCTGCCTGTCTGCCTATTGTCTCGGCTTAGCATGGTGAGGGTGCAGAGCTGCCTCCTGGCACGTCGAGTGTGGGGTGGGCTTACTGTTAATGTTAGCGCCAGCACGAAGAGGGTTAATCTGGCTGCAGGTAGGATCTATAGGAGCACGGAGCAGAAAGCATAGTGGTGGTTTTGTACTGTATCGCTGTCATGGAGGAGGGAAACTTCTTGTAACCCTTTCCTTGCTGCCCAAGCCGCGTGTCTCGGTGCAGGGTTCTGTGCCAGCCTCTCGGCAGGCTGGCAGGGCGGGGCAGGGCTGGAAGAGCGTCTGTCTGGTGGCTTTCTGGCATGTTTTGTGTATCAAAAGGAAGCAGATAGGTTTTTCTTTTTTGAAAATTTTTGACAGTGTCATTGCTAGCTCCCAAGAGAAGGAGATTATTATCCTCTTCCCTCTCTTGGGTTCTGTGAGCTCTTGATGCTGTAAAGGAAAGGGTGAGATAAAACCCTGCAGAATGAAAAGCATTAAGTGACTTTCATAGATTCATAGAATGGTCTGGGATGGAAGGGATCTTGAAGACCATTTGGTTCCAACCCCCTTGCCGTGGGTGGGGATGCCTTTCACTAGTCCAGGTTGCTCAGGGCCTCATCGGACTTTCGTTGTATTGACCTTTCTGCTGTCAAGTGCTTAAGGAATGTAGATCTCACTGATCTGCAGTTTAGGTTGTGCCCCTAAAAAAAAAAGATAGGGAGGATTGAAAATCTGCCTTCTGCACCTTGATGGAGAGAGGGAAGGGTATTCATTTCTCAGATGCCTGCTGTGGCTCAGTACCTTCCAACTCAGACTCTTACCATGTGTTGTTCTTGCCAAGTGTCCTACAGGTGAATCTTATGTCTCAGACCTGGGGGGCAATAGGTGTGTTTGTAGGGCAGCTGTCGAAATCTGCCCGTGGATTTAGCCTGGGGTTTCAGGATGCCTTTTGAAACCCAGAAAAGAGAGGTGAGAAATTCTTCAGGAAAAAACAGGAATGTGATGATGATGATGATGATGCCTCTGTTAGGAAGCCTGATCTGCTGACATTACCAGCGTGAGTCCCCAGGCAGGCAGGAACCCCAAGGCAGGACAGTGCTGGCAAGGCTGTGGACCCCTCCAAAATGTGGTGAGCAGTCAGCTTCACTGCAGGGAGCATTTGGGGCTGAGAGGTGCTGTTTCCCAGGGCACTTTGTCAGGATCTTCCCTCCCCTCTTCTATTCCTCACATCTTTCTAGGCTCTTTTTGCCCTCTTTTTTTTTTTTTCCTTTCCTCTTACTAGGTTTTCCTGGCTCAATAAATTTCTGCAGAGGAATGTTTCACTTGTTATTTTTGCTTAGTTGCTTTTAATGCTTTTTCCTCCTGGTATCAATTACTGCATCGGCTCAAACAGAAAAGCCTGAAGTAAGTAGTGTATAAAATGCTTTAATTCTTGAAAAATGCGTTGATGAGCAAGTCCTTTCTCTTCCCTCCACTCCCCATTTCACTTCCATTACCCAAGGGCNAGGGGAAAGTTGGCAGTGCCCTCGGATGAATGGGTTTTGTCTCCTGTGGAAATGCCTCTTATCTCCTGCACACAGCATCTTATCGGTCCTCTCTGGTGTCCTAAAAGCAAAGCAAAGGGTGTAAATGAATCAGAGCTTATGAGGAGACAGTTTTTTGGGTTTTTTTTTCCATAAACAATAGATATGTATTTCTTGCACTTCTGCTTTATCATTCACTTTCATCTCCTCCTTTGATCTGGGTTGCTCAGATTCAGGTTGCAAATTGTTCCTTCCGGCTGCAAAGAAGAAAATGAGATCTGGCAAAAATGGAAATGATCTCATACAATATCATTTCTTAAAGTAGATGTAAGGACTACTTCCACTGGAAGAANTCCCCCCCCTCTTCTATTCCCCAACTTTTCCTAGGCTCTTTTTGCCCTCTTTTTTTTTTTTTCCTTTCCTCTTACTAGGTTTTCCTGGCTCAATAAATTTCTGCAGAGGAATGTTTCACTTGTTATTTTTGCTTAGTTGCTTTTAATGCTTTTTCCTCCTGGTATCAATTACTGCATCGGCTCAAACAGAAAAGCCTGAAGTAAGTAGTGTATAAAATGCTTTAATTCTTGAAAAATGCGTTGATGAGCAAGTCCTTTCTCTTCCCTCCACTCCCCATTTCACTTCCATTACCCAAGGGCAGCAAGCCAAACTGCAGTCTCATTCTGATTTCATTAATGGTTTGCAAACTCTGTCTCAAGGACTAACACTGCTCGCTGGGCTTGATGTCAGGATCCAAGGTTTTGCTGCAGTGATGGGGAAGGGGAATGGAAGGATGGGGAAGGGGAAAGGAAGGATGGAGTCCTATGTACAGTTCTGGAGCCCCCAGCACAGGAAGGACATGGAACTGTTGGAGTGGGTCCAGAGGAGGCCACCAAGATGCTCAGAGGGCTGCAGCAGCTCTGCTGTGAGGACAGGCTGAGAGAGTTGGGGCTCTGCAGCCTGGAGAAGAGAAGGCTTCCAGGAGACCTTAGAGTAGCCTTCCAGGATCTGAAGGGGGCTACAGGAAGGCTGGGGAGGGACTATTGACAAGGTCTTGCAATGACAGGACAAGGGGCAATGGGTTTGAACTGGCAGAGGGGAGATTTAGACTGGATGTTAGGAGGAAGTTGTTTGCAGTGAGGGTGGTGAGACACTGGCACAGGTTGCCCAGGGAGGTTGTGGAGCACAGAATCACCCAACGTGATCTTGATCTTGATCACGTTGGGTCTTCTGTGCTCCACAACCTCCCTGGAGGTGTTCAAGGCCAGGTTGGACGAGGCCTTGAGTGACCTGTGCTACTGGGAGGTGTCCCTGCCTATGGCAGGGGGTTGGAACTAGATGATCCTTGAGGTCCCTTCCAACCTTACCATTCTATGATTCTGTGGGGAAGGGGAAAGTTGGCAGTGCCCTCGGATGAATGGGTTTTGTCTCCTGTGGAAATGCCTCTTATCTCCTGCACACAGCATCTTATCGGTCCTCTCTGGTGTCCTAAAAGCAAAGCAAAGGGTGTAAATGAATCAGAGCTGACGAGGAGACAGTTTTTTGGGTTTTTTTTTCCATAAACAATAGCTATATATTTCTTGCACTTCTGCTTTATCATTCACTTTCATCTCCTCCTTTGATCTGGGTTGCTCAGATTCAGGTTGCAAATTGTTCCTTCCGGCTGCAAAGAAGAAAATGAGATCTGGCAAAAATGGAAATGATCTCATACAATATCATTTCTTAAAGTAGATGTAAGGACTACTTCCACTGGAAGAAGAGAATTAATTCTAGATTCAGAGGGCTTAAAAATCTTCCAGCTGCAGGGGTAGCGTGAGATGTCTGGGAGCATCAGGAAGAAAAAACTCATTTCTTAGCTGATAGAAAAAAACAGCAGAAGGCCGAGTGTGCAGTGTCAGTGAGGTGTGTTGGGTGGCAGTGTGTGGGCTCCAGAATGCCATGCTGCTTGGCACTCACCCTCACTTACACACTGGATGTGGCGACCGAGTGCGCCACAGGCTCCTGGGAGCCACACGCGGCAGCAGTCCTGCCCCAGGGCTCTTGAGTGGGGAGCAGCAGCAGCAGCTGGCACAGGACCCTGTCCCAAGGGGGTCACTTGGCTTTGCACCCTGCTTGTTAGATGGTCCCATCTTAGCATGTGTGCTGGAGGTAAGGAAGAGGTTTAATTTACGACCATTCTAGGTGAGGTCTGTGTTTTTGATGTGTTTCACAGGATCCCAGGATGTTAGGGGTTGGAAGGGACCTCTGGAGACCTTCCAGCCCAACCCCCGCGACAGAGGAGGACCAGAGAATCCAGCACAGGTCACACAGGAACACATCCAGACAGGGCTGGAAAGGCTCCAGAGAAGGAGACTCCACAACCTCTCTGGGCAGCCTGTGCCAGGGCTCTGGGACCCTCACAGTCAAGAAGTTGTTGCTGATGGTGAGGTGGAACTTGCTGTGCTGCAGTTTCCATCCCTTGCCCTTTGTCCTGTGCCAGGGCACAAGTGAGCAGAGACTGTCCCTGTCCCTGTCCTTTCCTTCCTTCCCCCAGGCCTCAGCTATTGATAGACATTGCTCAGATTCCCTCTCAGCCTTCTCTGCAGACTAAGCAGCCCCAGGCCTCCCAGCCTCTCCTCATCAGGCAGTGCTCCAGTCCCTTCAGCATCCTTGTGGCTCTCCCTTGGACTCTCTCCAGCAGATCCCTGTCCCTCTTGAACTGGGTAGCCCAGGACTGGATGCAGTACTCCAGGTGGGGTGTCAGGAGGGCAGAGCTGAGGGGAAGGAGACCCTCCCTCGCCACCGTTAACCTTGTCTTACCCTACAAGTACATGAAACAAGCAGCATTTTGAGCACCGGGGTTGGTGGTGCTGCCTTTCCTCTTGATTTATGTCCTGTGCTTGATGAAGTATTCTCAGTGAAGATTTTCCTGCCATTTTACTAACTAGAAAGGCAAGGCAATGTTTTCAGTGGCACATAAGGGTCACTTTGCTTTCACTTGGAGTGTTGAAGGGGTCACTTGCAGGGTCTCTCTCTTCTACTTGGATGTCTGTTCTGATGAGACTTGCAGGATAGTTTGCTTCTGCACCAAGGCAGGATGAAAGTTGTCAGTGGACCCAAAATCTCTTAGCTGGGGAGAACACAATCCACTTAAAACTGGTTTCCTGTGGGTAAGAGTGGAGCTAAAGGCTGATCATGGTCCTGACAAAAATGGTTTTCCTATGAGTTTATATCTTTCGTACTCCTCTCCTCCTCCCATGTTGTCAGTTGTCTTTGCAATTCCTCTGTTGAGGGGGTTTGTGAAGTCTCCTTCTCTGGAGTTATTCAAGACCTGCCTGGCTGTGTTCCTGTGTGATCTGTTCTAGGTGATCCTGCTCTGTCAGGGGGATTGGACTGGATGAACTTTCAGGGTCCCTTCCATCCCCTAACATTCTGTGGTTTCTCTGCTGTCAGTAGGAGAGGACATGAGGTGTACTTGAGCTGCTCCAGGGTGCTCGCTGGCCCATCCTGCTTGGACGTGGTGAGATTCTGTCAGTGCAGGACTCTTCTCAGCTTTGTTTCCCATTTCTGGAAAGAAAATACTTTTCAGTCCTTCACTCTGTCAAGCTGTGTTTAAATATTAAAAGTTAAGGACAGTTAGAGATTTTGCGACTTTAGGGAAGACCATGTGCAACCTGTCCATGGCCTTAGGCTGCCAGGTTAATTTCTAGAAGCTTGTGTCCTCCTTTCTCATCCTTAGTTTCTTTGCCAGCTGGTTGAGATAATTGGGTAGAGGAAGCTGACCCTTAGTATGGTGGCTCTGTAGCAAAGGTGGTAGTGGTGTTAACTGTAGTAGCAGTGGCAATAAAAAGGTTAAAATACATTTAGCAAAAGTCCTGATTTCTCCCACCTTCCACACATCAGTATCAACACTCCTCACTATCAATCCAGGCTGGGGGAGGAGGTGATAGAAAGCAGCCCTGAGGAAAAGGACTTGGGGGTGCTGGACATGAGCAGGCAGTGTGAGACTGCAGCACAGAAGGCCAAGGGCAGCCTGGGCTGCATCCAAGTAGCATGGCCAGAGATGGAGAGAAGAGATCCTGCCCCTCTGTTCTGCTCTGGGGAGACCTCACCTGCAGTGCTGCATCCAGCTCTGGAGCCCTCAACACAGAAAGGACATGGACCTGATGGAGAGGGTCCAGAGGAGGCCATGAAAATGCTCAGGGGGTTGAAGCATCTCTGCTCTGAGGACAGGCTGAGGGAGCTGAGGGTGTTCAACCTGGAGAAGAGAAGGCTCCAGGGACACCTAATAGTGACCTGCCAGTGCCTGAAGGGGCTACAAGAAGGCTGCAGAGAGACTGTTCGCAAAGGGCTGCAGGGACAGGATGAGGGCAATGGCTTCAAAGTAGAGCAGAGCAGATCTAGATTGGATGTGAGGAACAAGTTCTGCACCAGGAGGGTGCTGGAACACTGCAACAGGTTGCCCAGGGAGGTGGTCGAGGCCCATCTCTGGAGATATTTAACCTGGCAATGAATTCACCTGTCCAGGTTTATACAAAAGGTGACTGCTTCCTGATGGACACTTGGAGCATAGCAAAGCTGGGAAAGGCAGAAGAAGCTGTGCTGCCAGTAGCATGCTAGGAGCAAACCTCTTGTAGCAGCAGTACTGCTGACTCACAGTTTACAACCTAGAACATTCCCTGAGAGGCCAGAGCTGCAGATTAACATCCTTTGGCTGGCCTGGCCAGGGGACAATTCGTTGTGCTATTTGCCACCAGGTGAAGCCTGCAGATAGTTCTGCACTGCTGCTTTTTCCCTGGCATTTTATGGAGTGCATTAGCAGGGAGCTTGCCAGAAGCCATGGGCAATTTATTTTAATACTTTGGGTGTCAGTCCTGTGCTAAAGCACAGAAGCTATTTACATTTATTTTCTGAGTCACCCTGCTTCTTGCCAGGAGGTGATTTTTCAGTGCATGTGGTTAGTAAATTGGGCTCTTCTTTTCTCTTTTCTAGCTTTGTGTGTATATCTGCTCTTAAAAATGCAAATATGTGCTTTAATTGGCTGAAGGAAGATGAGTCACGTTTAAGAAAGTGCCTTGCTTTAGCCTATTCATTATCCTGGGGAAGAGGTTCATGACTGCTGGAGACAGGAATAGAGAGCAGTGGGGGAGAGAACTGGAGTTCTTAGCCCTGATTTAGCTGGGGGGACAGAGTTACAGGTGATGGCACTCAGAGAGTGGTGATCAAGAGCACAATGTCCACGTGGAGACCAGTGCCAAGTGGCTCCCTCAGGGGTCAGTGCTGGCACCAGTATTGTTTAACATCTTGGTCAGTGATATGGACAGAGGAATCAGTAGGTTTGCAGATGGCACCAAGCTGTGTGGCACAGTCGACTTGCTAGAGGGCAGGGATCCATCCAGAGGGACCTGGACAGGTCGCAGAGGTGTACCCAGGCCAACCTCATGACATTCAACAAGGCCAAGTGTAAGGTCCTGCACCTGGGTAGGCACAAACCCAAGCACAACTCCAGGCTGGGTGGGGAATGGCTGAGAGCAGCCCTGAGGAAAAGGCCCTGGGGGTCTGGGGTGATGAAAAGCTCAGCATGAGCCTGAAGCATGAGTGCAGCCCAGACAGCAACTGTGTGCTGGGCTGCAGCAAGAGCAGTGTGGGCAGCAGGGCAAGGGAGGGGATTCTGCCCCTTTGCTCTGCTCTCCTCAGACCCCACCTGCAGTCCTGTGTGCAGTTCTGGAGCCCCCAGCACAGGAAGGACATGGAAGTGTTGGAGTGGGTCCAGAGGAGGCCACGAAGATGCTGAGAGGGCTGCAGCAGCTCTGCTGTGAGGACAGGCTGAGAGAGTTGGGGCTCTGCAGCCTGGAGAAGAGAAGGCTTCCAGGAGACCTTAGAGTAGCCTTCCAGGATCTGAAGGGGGCTACAGGAAGGCTGGGGAGGGACTATTGACAAGGTCTTGCAATGACAGGACAAGGGGCAATGGGTTTGAACTGGCAGAGGGGAGATTGAAACTGGATGTTAGGAGGAAGTTGTTTGCAGTGAGAGTGGTGAGACACTGGCACAGGTTGCCCAGGGAGGTTGTGGCTGCTCCCTTCCTGGAGGTGTTCAAGGCCAGGTTGGAGGAGGCCTTGAGTGACCTGTACTAGTGGGAGGTGTCCTTGCCTATGGCAGGGCATTGGGACTGGATGATCTTTGAGGTCCCTTCCAACCTTACCATTCTACGATTCATTCTATGACCCTGGGGACCTGGGGACAGCACATCCTCACACACCCATTCCAGATGCCTGAGTTCCAGGTGTGGAAACATGTGCAGCACATTTCTGTGAAACCTCCCTGCCAACTGCATGTGCAGGGCAGCACAGTCCATGGGGCGGGTGATGGAGGAAATGGTGCTGAAGTGGCATCTTGGCTTTCATAGAATCATAGAATTGGTTTGGTTGGAAAAGACTTCCAACCATCGACCCAACACCACCATGGTCACCAACCCATGTCCCAAAGTGCCATGGCCACCCAATTCCTGAACACCTCCAGGGATGGGGACTCCTCCAGGTCCCTGGGCAGCCACACCAAGCAAAGGAGCCACATTCCATTAGGACACTTAGCTTGGTGAGCTGAAGTTCATGTGGAAAGGCTCGCTCCTTGGTTTTGCCCTGGGGAAAGCTCCTACTTCTGCTTTGAGGCAGGGGCACTGCTGCTCTGCCTGGAACATCCTCAGGCTGCCTGGCACAGGGCTGCTCAATGTGCTGCCAGGCACCTCACCTTCTCCTGGTAGCAGAGCGTGGGCTGCTGACTGCTTCTCTAATGCAATGTCTCTCTCATATATCCTCTGTGGGCATTGGGAAGAGTGCCAGGAGTTTATTGGCATTTCTGGGTTTTGGTTTCCAAGCTCAGATGTCAGTAGAGTTGATCAGGGGTAGAAGCCTCTCTTGCTAGGGTGACATTTCCAAATCCCCCTGCTATGCTTAAGAAGTATTTGTGACTGAGACACAACAGAGAAGGGGCAGCTGGAGTGGAAAATGCAGGGCTGTGTGGGTGGTCAAGTTCTGGTTTGGATGCTCTGGTCCCAGAAACCAGGCTACCCTGTCTAGGCTTCAGCACTGCTGCACCTTTCCTGTCAGAGCCAGCCCTGAGCACACCTCACTGATAGCTCTGAAAGCAAAGGCACAAACCCCAGTCTGTAGTCACAGTCCACCTGAAGTGCTCTCGGCTGGGGTCAGAGAAGGGACAAGTGCAGTAATGTTTAATCATTTAGGACAGAGCTGCCTGCTCTAGAATTTGCACAGTGGCAGCAGTTTAACTGGCATCTGTTTAAGGGTGGATTTGCTGCCTCAGTGCAAACCCCTCCTCAGCACTTCTTAATGTGATTGTGGTGGCCTGGCTGATGGATTGGCATTAAACCCTTCCCTACTGACTTAAAGCAGGATCAGCCAAGTTTAGAATGATTTGGGGTGGGTGATACCTGTGTGGGTAACTTGGTATTACAGCAAGGCTTCCTTACTGCTGCACTTCGAGGGTCTGCCCCTGTTGCTAGGCTGCATCCTGATGCTCTGGCAGGTGTAATCCTGGCCAGTCTGAAGGTGCTCAGCCACTCTCAGGATCAGCTCTCTAGTGAGAACAGTTCCCCAACCTGCTGGAATACTGCTCTGGTGACTTCCCCATGGAATCACAGAATGCTCTGGGTTGGAAGGGATCTCCAAAGCTCATCCAGTCCAACCCCATCTGCCCTCAGCAAGAACATCCTTAACTAGATCAGGTTGCCCACAACCCTGTTCCAGCCTCACCTCGAAGGGATAGGGCCACAACCACCTCCCTGGGCAACCTGTTGGAGTGTTCCACCACTCTCATGATAAAGAGCTCTCAATGTCCAGTGTGAACTACTCTTCTCTGGTTTGAAACCATTGCCCCTCATCTGCAAACTGTCTCTCTCCATCCTTCTTGTAGCCCCTTCAGGTACTGGCAGGTTGCTATTAGGTGTTCCTGGAGCCTTCTCTTCTCCAGGCTGAACACTCCCAGCTCCCTCAGAACTGTCTTTGTAGCAGAGCTGGTCCAGCCCCCTGAGCATTTTCATGGCCTCCTCTGGAGCCTCTCCATCAGGTCCATGTCCTTCCTGTGCTGAGGGCACCATGATGCTGGCAATGTCAATGTGGCCTTGACTGTTGATCTCATGTCTGTTTTAAAGTTTACAGGAGGTCTGGGGCGGGGGGTGGGGGGAAGAGACAAAAATGTAGAAAAATGGAGGGGCCATGGGGTTGGGGAGGTTTCAGGTGAAACAAAGTGCAGCCAAATGTGGTGTGCAGGGAGCTCCTTGCTCACGGCACAAGCCCTGCTAGAGCCAGGGTGAAGCTCCTGCACTGTGTGCTCTGAGTAGCCAAAGGACAAGGCAGCAGTTGAGCAATCTTCTCTTGGGTTTAGCTACATGTTGGTAAAACTAAAGGAACATTTAGATGCCAATGAGTCAAGATTGCACTGATAACTTTATTTTCCTTAGTTGTGATAAGACAGAAGTTAAAGCAACTAAACTTTATTCTCCTTAGTCGTGATAAGACAGAAGTTAAAGCAACTAAACTTTATTCTCCTTAGTCGTGATAAGACAGAAGGTAAAGCAACTAAACTTTATTCTCCTTAGTCATGATAAGGCAGAAGTTAAAGCAACTAGTTGGGATGCTGGGTAATGAGGTGAATGCCCTCAGATAAGATAGAAAGCAAGAAGAGTTGCAAGTCC